>JADBJO010005307.1:152500-166221 GCA_016801955.1 Conus betulinus | reverse complement strand
TATGCTGTCCGTTGATGTACTGTAGACATAGCAGTGTTCCTTGTAAGCGAAAAATAATACCGATAATTTCGATAGGTATAATGTTACTTATGATTACTACCACTGTTGTAATTTTCAATTTTTTTTTCGTATCACTCAGTGCTGTGACTTACGGTGAAATCCACGTTTTTCCTTTTTCTTTCTCCTTTCTTTTACTGCCCCCCCCCCCCCTCTCTCTCTCTCTCTCTCTCTACTCCCTTCTTCCCGCATTCTCCTTGTGCTCTCTTCCTCCTTTTGAATAAAACCGCACTAATTGGGAAACATGTTTATCTGTTTCTTTTCCTTTTCTTTTTTTCACCAACTGTAAAGCAGGTATGGGTTATAGAATGAATTATTCAGCAGTGTCAACAAGCATACGTAATCAACAAAGTATTAGGTCGATTTCTCGGTTAATTTGTACCATTTCTGTTCCTTTGAAGAGTTTCAAGTTCGATTCTGACAGGATTTAAGACACACACACACACACACACGCAAGCGCGCACGCTCCGGCAGACAAATACACAAACTTCAAGACAGTCCATGGACTGGTCAAGAGCGAACTCTGTGCCCGAAACGCACGTGAAATAAATGCCTACAGGTGTTTGCCGTGTCGCGTGATTTTCCGTTGTCCAATCAGCGCTTGTTCTTATGAAACTCACAACACAATCTCTTCCGTTCAACGTGCCGTTCCGCGGATAGCGCCATTTTGCCACGCATGCAGCCAAGGACTAGAACGGTGAGTGAGTACGCGGATTTTTTTTTTTTTTTAATCGTGCTTTTTAAAGAGAGAGAGAGACAGTGCATAATCCACCTGTTCATTCTTTTTCTAAACCTAGGTTTTAGCCACCCACCCACTCTGTTCAAACCACTTTCAATTAACTGTCGTTAGAAAGAAAACTTTTCCCAAATGGCTACCAGACTAAACATGTCACTCAAAGAAGTCTACTCACTGTGCGTAACTTCCGTCGGCGGTCCGGCCGACTTCTTCAGCGCAACTGCTGAGTTCAGAACTGGATTCAGTGCGCACGGTCATACACACGAAAGTGTCGGAATCTTCAGCTCGATGAAGGTGGACACTCGAAGAAGGAACAGGAGGAAGGGACTTGCCTGTTTACTTCAGTGTGTCTCTGATCGGGGGTATGATGTCCAGGTGTACGTCTCTCCTTCTCCTCCTGGTGGGCTTCTTTACTACAGGTATTTGAGGCTGTTTGTTTAAAGCTGATGCCACTGAACGTGCTCCTGTCACGCTAAAGTGTTGTGGTATCCCAACTGTTCAAGATGTTGGGACGGAAAGAAGCGTAGGTGTGGAAGGGGAGGGGCGGGACGGGGAGGGGGGGGGGGGGGGGCGAAAGAAAATTTGTCTCTGATCAAACTCGGTCTGATTTGTGAAGTAAGGGAAACACGACGTTAAAAATATTTGAAGGCGAACAAGTGTCGAAAGTAAGGGACCACTAAACTTCATGTTTGCGGGAGGAAGGAAGAGAGGGTGACCCGTAAGTAATGTGTGAATGGGACCACATAGACTCCAAGAAAACCAGGTAAGATGCTTTTAACGTGCTTGCTGGCTCGAGTCTAACGGCTGGCAGAATTAACCCTTCCTCCACTCTCGGCTGTCCCCCCCCCCCCCCCCCCCCCCCCTTTTTTTGCGTTACCGCACATACCTCCTCCTCGTTTAGCATCTTCAAATTGTGATAACGAAGTTCAGGAGAGGTCATCTCTGTTTTTGTGGTGTATGTTCTCAGACATGAATAAACTTTTATCTTGTTATAGTCCAAATTCTCCTACGAACCAAGAGAGCAGTTAGAAGGGCTATCCCTCATTATCGGCCCTAGCCCGTTCTGTTCAGTTCAGTCGTGCTCGTTCCCACATCCTCCCTGCGTCCTCATCCTCGCCTTATATGTGTCAGGGATTGCGATAGTTTCCTCATGCAGCTAGTGAAGGGTTTTTCATATTTATGATATACATTTTCCCCATTTACTTCAATTTTTTTCTCTCTCTCAATTTCAAATATTTGCCAAGTCATTACTATTATGATGGAAGAATTGTTATCCTGCATTTGTTTTTGTCCTACTACTTAATTGTTTCAGCATTATATATATATATATATATATATATTATATATATATATATATATATATATATATATATATATATCCAAAGAAAAAAGTTAGGATGAGGATATATATATCATCATCCTAACTTTTTTTTCCCCCGCACAAAGACACTGCAGCATATGTGACACACAAATTTAGTACTCTACAAAAATGACCTAAACTTTGCACCTACCGGCTAAGGCAATTACTGAAAACACTTTCGTGGCTGGCGATGCACTGCTGGCCTTCTTCCAGCATGCTGGCCACTTTTTCCTGGGAGTGGCAGCAGATCCTCTCCCTCCTCTTTCTGTCCTGGCCACTCTTTGCATTGGCCACACCTGCAACAAGATCTGCAGAAAAAGGTGTTAACAATAACAACATTAAACACCATATTGACGCACAGTTAAATTATGAAGTAGGTATTTATTCATGTTAATCTCTGCTACAGCAAATAAACTATTTGTCAGGTATACATGTTATCTATTACCACAGTTATATTTTGCCAGAGCAACCCACTACAATGTGTTGTGACATCATCAAGGCTGAGTACATCAATCATTCAGTGGAGAGAAGGTCAAATGGTGCCATTTTCAAATAAGATCACTTTCAACAAAATAGACGTCACCAGGAACGCACAGTGTATTCATTTCTTGATAAGGGCAATGGTCTAACTTTCCAGTTTCTTAACAACCTTATTCCATTAGCTGTTCAGGATTTGATTCATTATTTGACAAGTTTGATATCACATATGTGCCGAAGTGTGCTTTTGCGAGCAACAGTATTATTTAGTTGCGTATTGCAACTCTCAGCATCAACCTAAATCCATTACATATGCCTGCTTGGAAGCACACTCTGCCATAAAATGAACACACCACCGTTTGGGGTGTTAATCGGGTCAAAAATCAACTGCAGCCCTACTCACAATCACAAAGTCGGAATATACCGTTTGTATATTCTGACTGAAAAACACAATGCTAATAATTAGCATTTTATATAGTGCAAATCCTAGAATAGCTCTAAGCGCTTTACAATAAAGTGACTATCGGTTCCTTTCACCGAAAGGACACACACACACACACACACACACACACACACACACACACACACACTACCCAGAAAGACAAAGGCGTGCATGCATCCCCAACACACACACACACACACACACACACACACACACACACACACACACACACAAAGACAAAGGCGTGAATGTACACACACACACACACACACACACACACACACAAAGGCGTGAATGTACACACACACACACACACACACACACACACACGTCCCCGCACAAGCGCAGTACGCAAAAAGCCGACACGCAGACACGCACAACTCGCGAGCAGACTCTAACACGCCCCACTCGCACAATTTGACAGGAAGACAATTGACGATAGAATAGCAAGCAGCACACTATAATCACGACACTGGCACACATAGCGTACCGTTCCTAAACAATGCTCCTACAAAAACAAAACGGATCCTGAGATTGGGAAACGGACGTGATATTCAAAGGCTGCTGGTATCGAAGGCAGAGTTCCGTGTTTACATTTCACTGTCGTCTGCTACAGCTGGATTGGGAGCAAACTCGCGTTCACCCTCCCGAGTCAGACGATTCTGACGACCAGTCAACCCCCTTCTGCTGCTGCACCCCACGGCCGATAGAAGTAGTTCGTCTTGATATGGCTCCATGTTCAACGGTTTGATGGGGTAGGAGAGTTGAATTTAGATCTAAAGCTCGTGGAACGCAAAAACCCTGTTAAGATACGTCACAACAAAGAGCGATAACTTTTGAGGCCCGACGAAACCTCGCGCGAGGCGAGGAGCTTATTAAAGAGAAGGTTTTAGAGGTTTTGGAAAAGGGGGTGAAAAAATGAAAGGATACACATTTCCGGAACAGTGAGATGAAATAAAGAAAAGCAAAAGCAGCCCTCAGACCACGGCACTGACAACAAAGGCGAAAATTCTGCCGCCTGAAAAATGTTTTCCGGATTAAAGTGTGCATCTGCTTACATCACCTCCACGAACGTGACTTGATAAATGTGTTAACATAAATAAAATTTCTGTTTGTTTCAAATAAACGCCCTGCAAAAATGTTTCAGCGCGTTTCAAAGTGATTTCCCCTCCAAAATCCGGGTTTCCAGGACCTTTAACAAACACCCATCAGCCGGAACTAGCCGAATGATACTGCATATTCCTCGCCTCCTCCCCCCCCCCCCCCCCTTCCCCCTCCCTCGCCCCCCTCTAAAGTACGGGTGTTTGATCGCAAGGGGAGAGAACTGTCAATTTAGGACTATCTGAAAGGGTTAGCACCCGCTATGCGCCCGTTCCGTTGTGTCACATTCCGCAAATCGCCGTCCCGCTGTATCGTCGCCCCCCTATGTCGCTTCCCTTCCTCCTCTCTCTCTCCCCCCCCCCCCCCCCCCCCCCCCCCCCGCCCCACCACGCACACAGACACACGCACACACACGACGCACGCAATGCGAGAGAGAGAGAGAGGGGCATGGTTTGTGTCGCTCATCATCGTCTTTTCAGCCACACGGGGATCACATTGGTAGTCCCGCGCGTCACTTCTCACAAGCCGATATCCGTGCTTGGGATTCTCATTACAAAAACGTAATTATAGTATATACAAATAAAGCATTCATTTCCGGTGTAAAACAGAAAACAGCTTACTAAAACAGGATAGATATGAAACCCAAGGAATGTATTTTTCTAAAAGTATTTTGTTTTCGAAAACGGCTATCCAATTTGGAATTAAAAAAAGTTCAATGCTTATCTCTGTTGTTTTTTTTTTTTCACTAAAGGTTTTTTTTTAAATAAATTCTTTATAAAGTTCTTAAATGTTCTTGTCAGTCTTTCTTTCTTAATTTCAAACGAATTCGCAAAACAATGTATCGCCTTATACAATAAATGAAAATGAATTTACAAAACAAATACACGATTAAAAAGGAGGGGAGAAACACACACTAGCGGAAATCCTACCTTAAAGATGAAAATGTTGAAAAGAAAACTCGACAGGAGCTTATTGAAGAGAAGGTTTAGAGGTTTTGGAAAAGGGGTGAAAAATGAAAGGATACACATTTCCGGAATAGTGAGATGAAATCAAGAAAAGCAAAAGCAGCCCTCAGACAGCACCCTAATGGTCACCGTCTCCCGTGAAACTGGAGACAGGAAAAAAAAATATACACAATATACACAACGCTATAAAATAATACAAAATAATAAACAATTGATCAATAAATGTACAATCACCCAAAACGCAAAGATAATATCACCAAAAAAAAGAAAAGAAATAGATAAAGAAAATATTTATTAGGAAGAGTTTTTCCAGCAATGTCAGCCTCTGTCCTGTTGAAGGAGGCAAGGTCGGTTTGAACTCTGAGAAAAGGGGACTGTTTGAAATGAAACGATAGGACAGAGAGACGAAACAACAAATAAATCTAGTAAGGGGCGATCACGGCCGCTCCCAATCTTTGACCACCAATCGCGGGGGTTGTGGGGGAGTGGGGGTGGGGGGGGGGGGGGGGGGGGGGGGGGGGGGGGGGGGGGGGGGGGGGGGGGGGGGGGGGGGGGGGGGGGGGGGGGGGGGGTGGGGGGGGGGGGGGGGGGGGGGTGGGGGGGGGGGGGGGGGGGGGGGGGGGGGGGGGTGGGGGGGGGGGGGGGGGGGGGGGGGGGGGGAGTAATATGGACAAACAAAAAAAATAAAACCACTAGCAAAACTCAGAGTCAGAAAGAAGAGAGAAGTCCTTACTCGCACTGAAAGTAAATTCACTCACACACACACAAATAGAAAAGAAAACAAATGCAAATATTAACACATTTAACTTTCTTTTTTCGTTTCCTCCCTCAAACCCTTGAGGTTACAAATCAAAATCTTTTTTTCCAGGCCCCGAGGGCACAAATAGAAATCTTTCCTTTTTCCTTTTTTTCTTTCGTCGGGGTCACCACTGTCACACTGTCACTCTTGCACACGCGCATTCATGACAGCATTTACTCCATACGCACACGCTGCACTTAGCTTTTATCGCTTCAGACTGCTACTGTGTTCAGCGCAAGGAAGAAGGCGGTTGAATGATCTGAAGCGGTCAAAGCTAAGTGGCTTTTTTTTTTTTTTTTTTTTTTTTTTGTCGTTTTTTGTTTCACCTGAGGAAGACCTAAGATTTCGAAACGCGTTGTGTTTTGTCTTGTGAACTCGTTTGTCCACGTTTCTCTCTGGGCGGTTCGCTGAAATTTAAGATGTGTTTAGATTTTTCCGCCTGCAGTCGTTTCACTCACTTTGCAACTAGATCAGGAAAGACGGGCAACATCTGTCTATAATTATTAGTCAAATAATGCGTTCAGACTTGCAACGATTTGCGTGAGGATATCAGCACACCGCACCATAACTTTGACGTCATGAAATCGGAAGGTTCAGAAAACTCTAGCCATGTGTATTACAAAAGCGACTTATACATGGTGCATATACAGTAGTCATCAACGGTAATTGTACAGCAATGTAGGCCCCCCCCCCCCCCCCCCCCCCCCCCCCCCCCCAGCGTGGCCGATTTGCTGACGTAGTTCCTGGAGCATCTTGAGGATTGTGAGGACTTTTTAGACTCCCAGAGTTTTTTAGAGTTGGGGAGCAAATAGGAAGACCAAGATGGGATTAGTTACTTTGAACAAAGTACGGCGTCGTTGATGGAATTCTTAATACGTCTTTACGTAGGAAAGATGCTTTTTTGAAATGTTTTGAAGGTAACTAAAGAAGTGTTGGCTTCCTTGTGCCCCAACTGGTCTAAAATTACAGTTTTCTAAATTTGTATATGATACTCCTTTTTTCCCAAAAATACAATCATTCTACTCCATTGGGCAGCAGTGCGCATTTGCATTTGATTTAATTTGCCGATGTATTTTACGGGTTCCAAACAAGTGGTGAGGGCATGTGCACAAATTAGGCATATGAAGGGGGTTTTCTTGAATGTCGTTTGACACCAGAGACAATCATCCTGATTTTGATGGCAAAAGACTTATGTCGCTGGAATTCAAAATCGTAAAGAGTAGCCACAGAAAAAAAGCGTTAATAACTGAGTTTGTTGAAAGCACATTTTTTGTGTAAAGAAAATCATTTTGGATTCGTGATTTGGGCCGTATAGACTTGTTTTTTTTCACCATCTCGATTCATGTTCATCATCCCCCCCCTCCTCTCTCCTCTCTCTCTCTCCCCCTCCCTCCCTCCCTCCCTCCCCCTCCTTCCCTTCCCTCCCTCCCCCCCCCCTCTCTCGCTCTCCCCCTCTCTCTTCTCTCGTCCCGTCTTCCCTCCTTCCTACCTTTTTCCTCTTTCCCGCTTTAAGTTTCCCCTTTGCATAGATTGAATAAGGATGTATTTTATAAGGATGTATTTTACCTTTCGAAAGGTAAAATCACTCTCGTGAAAAAGGCGTTTTCAATCGCGATGTGCGTCAGCTGACGGTCCTTCAGCAATATTCTACCCCTCTGACAATTTGGATGTACTTCCCAAGTGACCAGCACCGCGGTCGCATCATTCTCTGCACATGAGAAGCAAAAGAGATGTAAGAGAATGCTTCGATCGATCTCTCCTGTACAACCTTCTAAATCGGAATCGTCGGCAATTTCCATTCCCGTGTGACGTGTTGGTCTATACTCGGACTAAACACATTTCATGTGCCCAACAACTTGCTGTTCAGTTTTTTTCCGCTCTTCCGTTTTTTGACTCTTTACGTTTTGTGAGCCATATTCATAATGTAGAGTTTGTATGTCCGATTGCAAAGCATGGTTTGTCACCGTTTGTATTTGATACATCACCGTAATTCTTCATTATGTCTGTTTCACCACATTTCCTCTCTTTTTCTTTTCTTTCTGTGTGTTTTATGTTTCCATTTCCTAATTTTTGGTGTCCTCATCTTCTATACCCTCTCTCGGGTAGGGTTTTTTTTTTTTTTTTTTTTTGGGGGGGGGGGGGGGGGGGGGGGGGGAAAGGTGGGGGTATCCCACGTTGTCATTTCAGCCACCTCCTACACTGACACAGTGTCTTGTCGTGTTGCAGTGCCTGCAGTGGCAGTCTACACTTCCCTTCTGTGGTGTTCGCCAAGGATGGACGATGACGCGCATCCAGTTTCGAGGGTTTGAACCAAGGGGCGCACTCGCATACAGGTGAAGACTTCTGTTATTCTGAAACGGACACTTGGTCCAAGCTCGCAAAACAAGAGTGAATGTTCGACAGATGTATAATGTAGATGTTACGAACAACAGAATAAAAGCATGTACAGCACAATGTGTCATCTTCAGATTGATACAGAATAATGCATGAAACAATATTGCTTGGATAGGAATTGTTTGGTGCATTGTTGATGTCTGATGTTTTTGTACGTTTGAAGAAAACATTAGTAAAAAAAAAAATCTGATGGTCCGATTGCTATTGTACATCAAATGAACGTTACTCCCACGCTTTAAATGCATATTTTTGTTGTGGTTTTACTTCACCTTGCCTTGAAGAACTAAAACGTTGCTTAGTTGTGAATATCGGACATTAAAACAAAACATTGTTTACATCACAGGACCCGAAGAACTGCATCAAGGGCTACGGAAACAGAGACTAGGACAACTGAACTCGGAATGAGCTAAGTAACTTCTATTTACTCTTCTTCTCATTCTTCATCATTCTCCTTCATTTCTTCCAGTATAGCGTGCCTGGGTTCGATGTCTCTCTCCCCCCCCCCCCCCCCCCAGGTTTTCGTCTCTAGTGTCCCCCACTCTGTCCCCTATTCTTTAGTGTCTGCTTTCTGTAGGGCCAAGCATCTCCGCCTCTCAGGCTTTTGTGTGCTCTCAGACGTGAGGCTAGTGTCTTTTTCTCCTCCAAAGGGTTTTTCGTGTCTCCTTACTATAAGGTTCGGTGTTTCTTCCACCTCACCTGCTTCCAGGGTTTTGTGTCCTCTCTTTCAAAAGAGTTCAGTGTACCATTACACCCAATGCGATTAAATGTCCTCTTTTCGGTAAGGTTCGATGTCGTTCCCCCCCCACCCCAAACGTTTCATGTTCTCATTCGGTAAGGTTTGCTTCTCTTCCAACCCCCCCCCCCCCCCCCCCCCCCCCAGTGCTTCATGTCCACGTTCTACAAGATTTGTAGTACTCCTCCTCCCCCCCCCCCCCCCCCCCCCGCTTTTCTCTCATTTATGGGTTCAGTGTCTCCCCACCACCAAGCCTTTCGTGTCCTCTTTCTATAGTTCAGTGTCTCTTGCCACTGTGCCCTCCGCCTTCATGATTTCATGTCCTCTTTCTACAATATCGGCGTTTCTTTACCTACAACAGGTTTTCTTGTATTCTCCGTATTGTTCATTGTTACTTTCCATTCTCATGGTTTCTTGCCCCCTTTGTGGAAGGGTGGGAGTCTTTTTGTCTTCCCACATGGTTTAGCATCTTCTTTCCCAAAGCTCCGGTGTCCCTTTTCTCCCCACAGGGTTTTGTGTCCTTTGAATGTTTGCCGCTCCATCACGTCTACCCCTGGGTTTCGCGTCCTCTGTTTTGATATCCCCCTTACCTCCATCCTCCCTTCACAGCGTGTCCTGTCCCTTTATAAGGGTTGGTATCTTCTCCCAGACTTCAGTGTCCTGTTGCTATGGGGCTTAGCGTCTTCCCCACCCTCAGCTCCCAGGCTTTGGTGTTCTAAAGACTTGTACCCACCGCCCCCTCTCGCTACAAACGCACACAGGTTTTTGTCTTTATTCTCGGTGTCTCTCCACTCCCACCCCTCTCTCAATTATTTCTTGTCTGCTACTACTATAATCTTAGTACCCACCCCCCCCCCCCCCCCGACTTTGTGTCTTCTTTCTAGAAGGTCGGGTGTCTTCCATCCTCCCCTTCCCCCCTCCCCCCCCCCCCCCCCCCCCCCACTTAAGTTTTGTGCTCTTTCAGTTAGGTTCTCTGTCTCTTCTTTACAGGGTTTGTGTCATCTCTCCTTAAGGTTCAGTGTCTTTGTTCATCTCAGGTTTAGTGTCCTCTTTCTACAAAGTTCTTCGTTTCTACACACACCCCCACCCCCACCCCCTCATGTCCTCTTTCTGTAAGTTTCTGTGTCTCTTCCACCTTCCACATCCTCGGGTTTTGTGTCCTCTTTCAGTGAGCTCAGTGTAGCTGTACATCCAACAGGGTTGTATGTCTTTCAATAAGGTTCGATGATCCCCCCCCCCCCCCCCCCTTTTCGTGTCCTCCTCCTTGTAAGGTTTGGTGTCTTTTCCTCCATTTTCCAAAGTTTGGTGTCCTTATTTCTGTAAGTTTCGGTGTGTCTCCGCCTCCACCTCCCTACCGGTTTCGTTTTCTCTTTCTATAATGTTCAGTGGTCCTTTTCCCTCCGCTGCTTTCCCCCCACCCCACACCCCCCCCCTTCCTCTCCTGCCTAGCTCCCCAGTGTTCGGTGACACTTTACGCATCTTAGGGTTTCTTGTACTCTTCATGTGTCTATCAATGTCTCTTTTCCCTTCTCACAGGGATTCCTAGCCTTTCACAGACTTGGAGCCCCCCCCTCCCCCCCTCCTCCCCCTCCCCCTGCCCTGAGCTCCCTCCGAGTTCTGTGTTCGCTTGGTATAAGGTTCGATGTCTCTTCGCCTCGACCCCCCCCCATCGTTTGGTCCTCCTTTCGCTTTTGTGTGCATGGTTCGGTGTCTGCACACCCCCCCCCCCCCCCCCCCCCCCCCCCCCCCCACCCCCCCCCCCACACACACACACACACACACCCGCTTCCCCCGTCTCATTGTTTCCCTCTCCACACAGAGGCTTTGTGTTCTCTTTCTATGCAGTTCAGTGTCTCTCCTCTTGCTGTCCCCAGTTTTCATATCCTGCTTCTGTGAAGTTCTCTTCCCCCCCCCCCACCCTCCCAGTGTTTTTCTGTTTTCTTTGTATAAGCTTCGGCGTCTCTTTGTCCCCGGAGTTTGTATCCTCATTCTTTAAGGTTCAGGGTCACCTTCACTTACCTCACCCCCACCCTGAAAAGGGTTTGTGTCCTCTTTCTGTAAGGTTCGGTGCCTTTTCCTCTGCCATATGGTTTCGTGTAGGCTTTCTCAAAGTAGTTTTTCCATAAGATGCAGTTTCTCTTCTGCCCTTACAGGGTTTCTTGTTCTCTTTCTATAAGATTCTGTGTTTATTCCCATCACATACTTTCCCTCCCACCCCCCCCCCCAATACATGCACACAGGGTTCCGGGTTCTCTTTGGCAATGAAAGGGTTTCGTGTCCAGATTTTAGGTTCGGTGTCTGTCCTTCCTGCCCGCCCCCCCCCCCCCCCCCCCCCCCCCCTCCTCCTCCACCTCCAGGGCTTTTGTGTCCTCTTAAGTTTCGATGTCCTCCCCCCTTTTTATTTTGGAATTGGTGTCTTTCTTTCGCCCCCCCCCCCCACACCACCGCGCCCATCTTCGTTTCGTGCCTAATACAAGGTTTAGTGCCCCCCCCCCCCCCCCCTTTGCTGTCCGTCCATAAGGCTAAGCCAGGTTTTCGTCTCAAGTGTCTCCCACTCTATCCTCTACTTTTTAGTCTCTGCTTTCTGTAGGGCTTAGCATCTCTGCCTCTCAGGCTTTCGTGTCCTATCAGGAGTAATGATTCTTCCCCCTCCTCCTCCCTCAGGCCAACGCTTTCCTGCCCTCCTGGAATGGTTCATGTCTTTCTTCTACATGCTTTCGTATCCTTCCATTAGGCTTAGTGTCTTTTTTTCTCCTCCAAAGGGAGTTGTGTTCTCTTGCTATAAGGTTCAGTGTTTCTTCCACCCCACCTGCTTCCAGGGTTTTGTGTCCTCTTTCAATAGAGTTCAGTGTAACTTTACATCCAACACGATTAAATGTCCTTTCTGTATAAGGTTCAATGTGGCCCCCCCCCCTCCCCCTCCCACCGGCATTTGTGTTCTCTTTCTGTTAGGTTCAGGCTTTTTTTTCCACCCCCCCAGTGCTTCGTGTCACCTTTCTGTAAGATTCGTAGTCCTCTCTCTCTCTCTCTCTCTCTCTCTCTCTCTCTCTCTCTCTCCTCTCTGCTTTTCTCCCCACAGGGTTTCTCATTTATGGGTTTGATGTCTCCCCCCCCCCCGGGTTTTGTGTCCTCTTTCTATAGTTCAGTGTGTCTCGCCCGCCTCCCCCTCCCCCCCCCCCCCCCCCTTCATGATTTCATTTCCTCCTCTGCAATTATTTGGCGATTCTTTACCCACAACAGGGCTTGTTGTACTCTCTGTATTGTTCGTTGTTATTTTCCATTATCATAGTTTCTTACCCTCTCTCTGGAAGGTTGGAGTATTGTTTCCTACCCACATGGTTTAGCGTCTTCTTTCCCAAAGCTTCGGTGTCCCTTTTCTCTCCACAGGGCTTTGCGTTCTTTGAATGTTTGCCGCTCCATCAAGCCCGCCCCTGCGTTTCGTGTCCCCTGTTTCGATGTCTCCCTTACCCCCATTCCCCCTTCACAGAGTGTCCTGTCCCTTTATAAGGGTTAGTGTCCCCCCCTCCCCCCCCCCCCCCGACTTCTGGGTCCTGTTGCTATGGGGCTTAGTGTCTTCCCCACCCTCAGCTCCCAGGCTTTCATGTTCTAAAAGACTTGGGCCCCTCCCCCCCCCCCCCCCCCCCCAATGCACAGTTTTTTTTTTCTTGATTTTCGGTGTCTCTCCACTCCCACCCCTCTCTCCATGATTCAGTGTCTGCCTACTAAAAGCTTAGTAACCCCCCACCTCCCTCCGACTTCGTGTCTTCTTTCTAGAAGGTTTGGTGTCTTCCGTCTTCCCCTGCCCCCCCCCCCCCCTCTTCCACCACTTAGGGTTTGTGCTCTCTTTCAGTAAGGTTCTCCGTCTGTTTTCTTTACAGGGTTGGTGTCCTCTTTCCTTAAGGTTCAGTGTCTCTGTTCATCTCGCAGTTTAGTGTTCTCTGTCAACAAAGGTCTTAGTTTTCTACACACCACTTCCCCCTCGGGCCCTCTTTCTACTAAGTTTCTGTGTCTCTTCCACCTTCCCACGTTCTTGGGTTTCGTGTCATCTTGTTCTCTTTCAGTGAGTCCCGTGTAGCTTTACATCCAACAGGGTTATAATTATGTCCCCTTTCAATAAGGTTCGGTGCCCCCCCCCCTCCACCCCCCTTCGTGTCCTCTTTTTGTAAGGTTCGGTGTCTCTTCCTTCCTTTTCCAAAGATCGGTGTCTTTTATTTCTGTAAGGTTCGGTGTCTGTCCATCTCCCTATGGGTTTCATTTTCTCTTTCTATGATGTTCAGTGTTTCTTCCCCCCTTCGCCGCCCTCCCATTGTTTGGTGTTTCTTTATGTACCTCATGGTTTCTTGTATTCTTCCTGTGTCTATCAGTGTCTCTCTCCCTTTTCACAAAGTTTCCTGTCCTCTCAAAAATTTGGTGCCCCCCCCCCCCCCCCCCCCCCCTTTTTCCACTGCCCTGCGTTTCCTCCGAGTTCCGTGTTCTGTAAGGTTTGATATCTGATCGCCCCGCCCTGCTCTCATGGATTGTCCTTTCCCTTTTTGTGTGCAAGATTCGGTGCCTGCCCCCCTCCCCCCCCGCCCCCGGCCTCACCGTGTTCTCTCCACACACAGAGTTTTTTTTTTTCATGTTCTCGTTCCCTAAGGTTCAGTGTCTGTTTTACCTC
>JADBJO010005307.1:107500-147500 GCA_016801955.1 Conus betulinus | reverse complement strand
CTCACTACGTGGTTTTGTGCCAACGTTTTTACGCTAAAAACTATTAAAAACAAAGCATTAACACCCCCCCCCCCCCCCTTCTTGGTTTCGTGTCAACGTTTTACAAGGTTCGCGGTATCCCCCCCCCCCCCCCCCCCCCCCCCCCCCGCCCCCCCAGAGAGTTGATTGTTCTCTTTCTAGAAGGTTCGCGATCTCTTTCCCCCGACAGGGTTTCGTGTCCTCGTCATATATCGTGCGATGCCTTCCATCCCCCACCCTCCTCCACAGAGTTTCGTGGTGTTCTATTTAGATCTCTCCCCTCCCCTCCCCCTCCCACCCTCGTCCCCAGAGTTTGGCATTCTCTTTTAACATGGGTCACTTTCGTCTCTTCTTTCCATGATTCCTCTTCTCTCCTCTTTCACTTGGTGTTGGTGTTTTCTGCCAGCGTGTTTCGTTTTCACTAGTTTACAGTTTTCTCGCAGGATTTACTGTCATTTGATGAAAGGGTTAGAGTCGTACTTTCAGGGTTGCTTTTCCCCCCTTTCGCTGGTTTTAGTGTCGCCCTTCCATATGGTTTAGCATCTTCTATCATACAGTTGAGTGCCCTCTTTTCATAGAAATGACCTTTACCAATTGCACGGATTGGTGACATCCTTGTTGTTGTTGTGTTGCTTTTTCCACTCTGCGATTTGCTGTTCTACGTTTATATGTTTCCTTTTTGTTGAATCTAGGGTTCTGTTCTTGACACTTTGTGTGTTCTTCTTTCAAAGGTATTGCGTCTTTGTTGCATACAGTTTACTTTCATAGAAATTGCCTTTTACCAATTGCACGGATTGGCGTCGTCCTTGTATGTTATTTTTTGTCTTCTCTGCGATTTGCTGTCCTACGTTTATATGTGTTTTCTTTTTGTTGAATCTAGGGTTCTGTTCTTGTACACTTTGCGTTCTTCTTCCAAAGGTATTGTGTCTTTGTTGCATACAGTTTAGTGTCTTCTTTCCGTAGTATTTAGTGTCCTTTGAACTGGTTAGTGTCCTCTTTTCATAGGGCTCTGGATCCTTCTTTCGTGTGGGCGAATGTTTTTTTTTTTTTTTTAAAGAGTTTATGGTCTCCGTTGTTAGGGTTTATTGTCATCTCTCACTAAGTTTTAACGTTTTTCTCCCACAGGGTGCAAAGTTCTCTGTCGTCACATGCCGTGTCGTGTTTTTTTTTTTTTTTTTTTTTTTTTTTTTAGTAGAGCTAGTGTCCTACTAGAGTACGGTCCAGTGCGATCTTCTTTTATATCTTTTACTTCTCTTTTTCAAATGGTTGTCCTGTGTGGATTCATGGGTTCAGTTCAGAGGATTTAGAATGTTATTCTTTCCTACTGTTTAATGCTTATTTTTTTCATAGGTTTTAGTGTTAAGAAGGTGGTGGTGGTGGTGGTGTGTGTGTGTGTGTACGTGTGTGTGTGTCTGTGTGTGTGTGTGTGTGTGTGTGTGTGTGTGTGTGTGGTGTGTGTGTGTGTGTGCGCGCGCGCGCGTGCATGCGTTTGTGTGCTTTCCATCTGCTGCAGAAAGAAGAACCAGACTGCTGTGCGAAGATAGTGCTGACGCAGGCTGTGACTGAATAGGGATGTCCGAAAGAAGCCTGGATCGGGGGTAAGTTTTCAGTGTCGAAATCACGTCGGTTTGGCGAACACAGCAGAAACCCTGTATAGAAACGCATGGGTGAATAGAACGGGAATTTTGATTGACACCTGAGCATTTGCTTTCCTCGGTTTATTTCTGTACAGGCTTTTGCCATCCTATATTTCCTCAAATAAAAACTTTTTGTTTTGGTAAAGAGAGTGACAAAGTTGTAATGGACAGTGATGCTATGCTTTCCTTTCCCCGACCTTTCCATTGCGCCCCCTCTTCGTATGAAACACATAAAGATACTCGTATACACGTGCACGCGCACATGCATGCGCAACACTCTCACTCTCTCTTTCCCTCTCCCCCTTTCCGCCTTTCTCCCCCCCCCCCCCTCTCTCTCACACACACATGCACGCACGCACTCTTTCACGCTCACATATGCGCACACGCACGCTCGCCACATTATTTTGTGATGGAGCAATTCTGCACGAGCATTCTCCCCTGGGGAGTGACATGGCAGTCACGGTGCTACAGTCCCCAGGCACTTGCCGACATTGACATCTTGAGCTCAAACTCGGCACATGGTGAGGGAACTGGAATTCAGGCCATTCTGAGAGCAGGGCACGAACGGTCTTATAATTTTACGTTTTCGTTTGTGATGATACAGATGATGATCTTTTGCAGCTCTGTTCTGGTTCGTTTTGTTCATAGCGACCTTTTTTCTTTGGTGTTTAAAATTGAAAACGTGTACTTTTGAAATGGAAGCTGGTTAAATACCATTATTGTTGTTCAGATGATATATCTTGTCAACCAAAGTATTGTCGTATGGCCAGAGAACAAGAAAAGAAAATTTTACTAAAATCAGAACAGTTTTGCTCCACTGAGTGAGTGGATAACATTATTTTATACAGAAGGTCAGGTGTTTAAAAGGAAATGCTAACGTTTCTGTCAACAGGAGCAAGTACTCTGGCTTCGTTGGCTGCAGAGAGGGTGACCAGGACACGTGAATTCAGCGGATCACAAGCTTCACCGGCGTGTCGTCCATAGCGGTGTTGACAGCACCTGGTTCTTTGGAGGGGATGTTCTTTTTATATGGTTTAATCGTCCCTCCCTCCCCCTCCACCACCCCCCCCCCACACTCACACATACCCAAGGACTCCGTGTCTATTTCAGTTACAGGATTCAGTCACATACTTTACATATTTAGTGTCCCCTTTCATTCAAAGTCTTCATTAATTGTTTTTAATTTTACAGGTTTTTGTGTGATCTTTCCCAAGGTTACTGTCCCCTTCATTCACAAAAGTGTGCGTCTGATTTCTGGAGGTTTAGATTTGCCCTTTCTACACAGAGTCTCTTTCTTTCATAAGACCAGCATGTGTGCTTTTTTTTTTTATGTCGGTCTTCTGTGGAACAAGGATGCATCACGCAAGGTACCAGAGGGAGCATTTTCTGGAAGGGCGTGAAAGATTGACTCAGAGCTTTGCAGCGTGTGATATGATTCAGTGATCTGGAACATGGACGCGTGTTTTCAGATAAACTGGGTCTCGCTGTAGTGCTGTTGAGGAATGTTCTGGTCTTCCCGAAATGTTTCCTTGTGCGCACCTGGTACCTCCTGGTCCGAGTATCCTTAAATCTACAGAAAGTTCGACATGATGATCATGAGTCAACATGTGGATCGTTCCATAGGTGTTAATGCCCTTCTTTCATGAGGTGTCGTCAGTCAAAAATAGGAAGCATTGTTCTCCGTTCATGGGATTTAGTATCGTATAGCTTAGCGTTTCTTTCATGGTGGTTTTTAAAGAATTGGTGTCTTATCGTATCATTTTGTGACCTCGTTTCACAGCGTTAGCATTTTCTTTCTGTTCGACGACGCGGTGTCCTGTTCACGTAGGCGGTGTCCTGTTCACGTAGGGTTAAGTGTCTTTTCATAGAGTTTAATATCCTCCTCTATACAGTACAGTGTCCTGTTTTTTCTAGGGCTTAGTGTAATGTTCTGAAGGATCAAGTGCCTTCTTTCCCTCGGATTTAGTACCCATTCATATGTTTTGTCTTTTTACAGGACTAAAGTGTGATAAGCCCAAAGCAGAAGGGAGGTCCTCGAATCAACAGAGCCCTGACGTCAGTGCCAGAACTGTGCGAACGCTTCGCGAACCACACCCGCGATTCCACCTACCAATCCGTCTCGGACAACTACGGAAAAAGAGTGAAAGAAGAATGACTAGTTCGAAGCAGGTATCGAGAGTCCGCCATTGCTGCTAAGCGAGCTGCGCTCCTGGATAGCAAGAGAGAGCCCCCAAAGAAGAAGCTGGCTGCACTCGGGTAAGCTCGCAACAACGCCCAGCGGAAGTAAATGCGTCAGTGAGCACTGGCTGAACTTGTGTCAGGACATCGAGAGATCACCGCTGACTGCGGCAACATCCGCGCCATGTGTGAGGGCATCAGGAAAGCATTCGGCTCTAGCGCCATCAAGATCGCTCCTCAAAAATCTACATCGGGGGATGTCGCCACCGACTGCCGCAAACGGATGGAGAGATGGGCGGAGCACTACCAGAAGCTGTAACTTCAGGGAGAACTCAGTCACCCACACAGTCATCGAGAACATCGGCCCCCTGCCCGCCATGGAGGAGCTTGACGCCCCGCTCACCATTGAGGAACTCGGCAAGGCATCGACTCGCTAGTCTGTGGTAAAGCTCCGGGTAGTGGCAGCATTTCGCCAGAAGTAATCAAAGCCGGCAAGGAGAGTTCTCTCCTCAGTCACCTCCATGAGCTTCAGCTACAGTGTTGGGAGGTAGCGATTGTATCTCAGGACATGCGCGGTGCAAGCATCATCACTCTATACAAGAACAAAGGAAACCGCAGTGACTGCAATAACTATCGCGGAATATTCCTCTTCGGCATTGTTGGCAAAGCCTTCGCCCGCGTCGTCCTCAACAGGCTGCAGTTACTCCCCGAACGAGTGTGCCAAGAGGCACAGTGTGCGGCTTCAAAGCTGCGAGGTCGACGATCGAAGTGATATTCTCCCTGAGGCAGCTACAAGAAATGCCGCGAGCAGAGACGACCCTTGTTCACCGCCTTCATCGACCCGACCGTGGCGTTCGTCTTGGTCAGTAGGTCAGGCCTCTTCATCGTCTTGGTCAGTAGGTCAGGCCTCTTCATCGTCTTGGTCAGTAGGTCAGGCCTCTTCATCCTACTACACCGGATTGGGTGCCCCCCCCCCCCCCCCTCCCAAGCTCCTGAAGATGATCACGTCATCCCAGGGCAACATGACTGGCGCTGTTCAGTACAGTGGTTCATCTCCGGACCCCTTCCCAGTCAAGAGCAGTGTCAAGGAAGGGTGCGACACTCTTGGTCGTCGTCTTTTTCCCTGCTGCTGTGCTACGCCTTCCAACAGTCTGAAGACGGCATCTTCCTCTACACTAGAAGTGACGGAAGCCTCTTCAACCTGGCATTTTCGAGCAAAGACGAAGAGCATCTCCCTGAAGATTACGCTAACACACAGAAAAACAGGACATTATACTGCACAAAGAACATTTAGATTCTATGAAAGGACACTACGCCCATTGAAAACCGGTCACCGCATCAAAAAGACAGAATACAGGGAGATGCACTTCGCAGACGATGCCGCCCTAACTGCCCACACCGAGGAAGCGCTACAACGGCTCATCACCTGCTTCGCTAATGCCTGCACCGAGTTTAGCCTCGCTATCAGCATGGAGAAAAACGAACGTAAATGGGCCAAGATGTCAGCAGCACTCCCCGCATCTCCGTCGATGATCACACCCTCGGAGTGGTCGACGACTCGACTTGCCTGGGCTCTGCCATTTCCAGCAACCTCTCTGTGGACGCCTAGCTGAACAGGCGGATCGGCAAGGCAGAAGGCGATGGCTCGTCTAGGGAAGAGTCTGGGACAACACCATGCTAACGTCGAACACCAAGATGAAAGTGTACCAAGCCTGCGTGCTGAGCTGTCTTCTCTATGGAAGCGAAGCATAGACCCTCTTCTCTCGACAAGAACTCAAACTGAACGCCTATCACCTGCGCTACCTCAGAAGACTCTTTGGTATTACTTGGCAAGACCGCAATACTAACAAGGACGTCCTGGCCCAGGCAAGGATGCCTAGCATACTCACCATGCTGACACAGAGATGCCTGCGCTGGCTCGGCCACGTCAGCAGCCGTATAAACGATAGCCGCATCCCAAAGGACTGGCTGTGCGGCGACCTGGCTACGGGTTCCAGACCCATAGGATGGCCAGCCCTAGGCTATAAGGATGTAGGCAAGCGCGACCTTAGGGCGGGCTGCCTCGACCTAGCAGACCTGGAGACAGCAGTTTCAGACCGGGTCAGCTGGCGGTTCACCATCAAGGCCGGCATCAAGCTAGGAGGGCAGAGCAGAGCAGAGAGGCCCGTTGGGAAGAACGGAGGCGTCGCAGACGGCAAAGAAGTGCGTCAGCACCCACAGACACTCATGACCGAGACTTCACCTGCAGCAGCTGCAACAGTCTGCCGCTCGGGGATCGGGTTCTTCAGCCACAGCAGGCGCTGCAACTCCACAACTGACTGATCCACGGCGCATCACTGTACTGAGACAGACGGATGCCGTTGTCGTCGAGTGTGATAAGGTCTGAGGCCCTCATCTCTTATTGATTGATGTTCCTTTGATGTTCCTTTCTTTGAGGATTTATGGTCTTTTATAGGATTAGTGTACTGTTTTTGCTTATAGCCACTTCTGTCATAAGCTTTACTTCTCTCTTCTTTCGTCGGATTTAGCATCCCCCGTTCGCATAGTTTAACGTTATCTTCCAAACTTAGAGACCTTTTTTCGTAGGGTTAATGTAACTTATCAAGGGGTTCAAGTCTCGGTCTTTATTCATAGGATTTAGAGTAATCTTTCTTGAGATTGTATTTCACTGTCTTTTAGTTTCGCTGATTATGAACTAAAGGCTCCGGTGTTTTCTTTGTATGATATATGCTGTTCTTTCTCGTGGTTTAGTGACTTTCTTCAGAATTTAATCTAAGGCTTTTCTTTTCGGCAGGCTATTCAAGGGTGACCGCTGTTGAGAATTAGTATCAGTATACCAGCGAGCCATTGAGCTACGTCTTTCAGGACAATTACCATCCTCGCCAAGAACATTCAAATCTTGGAAAGGGATTCACAAGACAACACTGTGCTATAAAGACAACTAACGATGATGTGAGTGCAAATTCTGTACTTCGAAACAGTTCTCAAGCAGGTATTTCATTGATAAGTTTCGTCCTTGCAAGGGAGATAATAGATAGGCAGATGGGTATGGTTTAGGTAATTTGTTTGATTCAGGACTTTGTAGGTTGGTTTGTTTTGCGTTTTTTTTACAATGGATTCTTGTAGACCCATATCTCCCTTTTTGATGCGTTGTGGAGTGGATCTCTAACTTTCCCGCTCCCCTTCATGCCTCCATTCTCCCTACACCATCTCTCCGTGTATTACCGCCTTTTTCCTGCCCCATCTTTACCGATTTTACCGACTGATTTGTTACAGAGAACTCGGCTGTCACAGTAACTTAGTGCCGAAGACAAATATTCTCACTTTTTTTTTCAACCCACAGAACGTCATTAATCTCACGCGCGTATTCTGGAACAACAGGAAAAGGAGAAAATTGGGAGGAAATTGTGATATTGATTTCAGCAACGGTGCAGAGATTCGATTTCCATTAAAAAAAAAAAAAGGTTAGATTTTCATTGGGGTGAAATATGGAGAAATGAGGCATGATGGAAGAAGATAACGCTGGGATGCTAAACATGCGAAAGGGGGATGCTAAACCTGATGAGAGAAGAGAGCGTATAAACATTCTTAATCAAATCAGTGGCTCGCACGCTCTCACACACGCACACAATACACACCACACAAATACCACACCACCACCCCCTCCACTCTACAGACTCGTGTACTCTAATTCTTTTTTTATGACAAGAGATTTTGTGTGTATATGGATACATAATAAAAAAAAATATTATTTGTAAAAAGGAAAGAATTGCGCAAACTATAAAAATCAAATTACTGTTTGTGAATTTTGTGTTTTGAGATATTTGCACAAGAATTCCGTTGTTAAAAATATTTATGTTTACGTTAACAGGGGCAAAGAACTCGAGCATCAACGGCTGTGGAGACCAGGACGGGTGAACTCGGGGAATCCTGCTTATTACTGCTGGGAGAGTAGGCGCGGTGGTCTCATACTGAGATGTTTTCCTCTTTTTTTTCATTCCTTCTCCTGTATTTTTCCAGTAAAGGACCCCCCCTCCCCCCAGTTCTTTAATGCTTTAGTTGTGTTTTGTAGACCTGGATCTTTTTTTTAAAAAGAGTTAAGTACATGTACCTGGTTCGTAGGAGAGTTTCACCAAGTGCTTTCAGCTGGTTTCTCTTCTTTTCCTGAGGATTCAGTGTCTTCTTCATTCACAGTGTTTTCTTGGTGTTTTTTTTTTTCCTTCATTGTCTCCTTCATTGAAAGGGCTTAGTGCCATCTTAATCAGGGTTTATTGCCTTCTTGATTCACAAAATAGTGTTCCTATCATGGGTTTGTGGTGCGTCTTTCTAACAGTGTCGGTCGTCAGTCGTGCATATGCTTAGTATAGTAGCTCAGGTTTCTTGTGTCAATGTTCTGTGGTACAAGGACACAAAACAGGGGGTACCAGAGGAAAATATTTTCTGGAAGAGCATGAATGGTTGACTCCGCTACGTAGCAGGTCTCCTACTTACCCAGGGATCTGGAACATGGACGCATGTTTTCAGATCATCAGGACTGATCTGCAGAGCTGTTAAGGGAGTCTTCAGAGCTCTTCCTGAAATATTCCCTAGTGCGCACCTGGTACCTCTTGCTCCGAGCGTCCTTTAACACACAGAACATCTGTCAGTGGCATGGTAATCAGCGTGAACATGTGGCACCTTTATGCTCTGTAGTGTTGTCACTCCATAGATATAGCATCTCACTCTCCCAAGGTTTTAGAGTTCAACTTTCTTAACAGCTGCGGTCTTATTCCACGAGTTATTGATAGGTTAAGTGTTCCCCTCCCGTAGGGCTGAAAGTCATTTTTTGTCAAAAGTCGGTGTCAGCTTCTTTTATAGAGAAAAACGGTACCCTCTCATATTGTCTAGTGAAAGCGTCTTTGAAGATGCTAGCCTTTGTTCTGTAGGTTGATTTGTCTTTTCAAAGGCTTACGCCTCATTCACAGTCTTCTCTGTCCCAGGTTTACTAGCTTTGTTCATAGACTTTACTACTGTCTTCACCATTCTGAGCGTGTATCAACACCATTCTTCTTGGGTGTTAGTTTCTACATTTTATGCGTTAATTTTTTTTTTTTTTTTCTCGGTTAGCTGCGACTTCTTGGTCTTTATTACGTCCCTTCTTTAGAACGATTTGGAGTCATCTTTCAAATAGGATTTATTTCCTTTTAAGGGCATTTGTATGTATGTACTTGTTTAACGTTCTTTCATAGGTTTGAGTCTCCCTCTTTAAGTAGCGAGTGTAGTCGTTCTGGACGGCCTGATTTCCTCTGATCACAGACTTTGCTGTTCTCTTCCCGCTAGGGTTTAGTCTCCTCCCTTTCAAAGCAGTTAGCTACACTTTTTTTTAACAGTGTGGTTTCATAGTTTTGTAGGGTTTAGCGTCATCTGTCTGAGAGGTTTAGACGCCCTTTCATATGGTATTTTCTTGGGGGGTTTAGTTTCCTCTTCACAAGGTTTAGGGTCCTTTTATTTAAAGATTTTTTTTAAGATGTTAATGGTTTCAGTTTATAGTAGTTTTTTTCCTCTTTCAATACGTTTTAGCATCTGTCCTCTTCAGGGTTCACAGTCTTTTTTTTTTTTTTATCTTAACACTTAGTTTCTCTTTCGCCTCTCACAAAATTTAGTGAGAGCTTTCAGAATGACGCTTTTTCAGAAGGACGTAGGGAATTATGCGCTTCACTCACAGGGCTTGGTTTTTTCCATATTCTGTTGCTCGTATTAATGGTATTAATATTTTTTTCCACGTTCAGTGTTCATGAAATTTTCCCGCAGGCTTTACTGTCTTCCTGATAGGATTGCCTTCATTCTCACGGTTGAGCGATTTCTCCTTCGTCAGACCTTTTTTTGTGTAGCTAGACCGTAAAGGGTGATCACTCTCCGGGAATCGGAACCAGTCCACCTGAGGACCATTGCACTGCGCCTTCCGGGACAGTTCCCATCCCCATCAAGGGCCTGCAAATCTAGGGTCTGGATATCGCTGAGACTGTCGCTGCGTTCAACGCAGCAGTACTAGCAGCTTTCACAGAATCTTTCCCCAAGGGATGCAGGAGGCCAGGGATGCCATACGTGACCTCCTTAGAACTTAAGCAACCACTGCGTTCCGGCCTTGAACAGGACATTAGCCGCAAGTTGAAGATTGTCCTTAGCCCCCTTTCAGCAGCGCGGGCGAGTGGAGTAGACAGCACGGCATGACCTAAAGGAATGCCCAAGCCTTGCTGACCTGAGAGACAGAGGGGGGGCGGCGATGTGCCGGTGACTGTGTGGGTGACTTGGGGTTTGTTCAAAGGACGCCCCAATTCTCTGACGGACGGGTCTGCCAGTGAGACGTGGGCCGAGGAGATTCGTCCTGGGCTTCAAACCAGACTGCACAAGGTAGGCCTATAACACTGCCTCTAGCGGTATATGTAGTTTATTTGAGAACAGTGACGTTTTAGGTAGTTTATTTGAGAACAGTGACGTTTTAGGTAGTTTATTTGAGAACAGAAACGTTTTAGGTAGTTTTATTTGAGAACAGTAACGTTCCAGACAGTTTATTGAGCACAGTAACGTTTTCAACGGGATCAAGTGATTAGGGGCTGATGAGTTCGCAACGTTGAAACCATTTAGTATCAAGAGCGGTGCAAGAATCATTTTTTACAGATAGTAACGGGTGTAAAAAGGGAATTCGCTCGGTAACGATCTAACCTTCTACTCTTTTTCTGTTGAGTGCCGGCATTCTGTGTTCACAAAAAAAAACGTTTCTTTTGAAATGGGTGACAAATTTATAGGGAACCCTGATAACATGTTTTCCTCTCCCCCTTCCCCTCCCCCCTCCTCCTCCCCTTGCTGCCCCCTCTCCTCGAATCTCCTCCCACTGCCAACATGTGTATGCACACACACACACACACACACACACACACGCACACGTACGCACGTACATGCACACGCGCGCGCACACACACATACACACACACACACACACACACACACACACACACACACGGATGTTTCATAGTAATTACAAGCACCTACCAAGCCTAGGAGGTAGCTACTTGCAGAATTATTCGGTAAGTTTGGTTAAAAAAAAACGGCTTGTTCTCTTAAAGTGAAATGAACCACAATTGTGGTTTGAAACATTCCATGTGAAACCATGGCACGCGCAACCTTGGACAGTTAAGCGTACTGTGGGCTCAAATCGAATGTCTGAAACCACAGTTTTCTGTTAAAAATCAAGTCAACACCTCCAACCGTAAATAAACAATTGTAACTCGTTTAAATTTTCCATCCCAGTTGCCCATTCAGCCTCTTCGGATCAAAGACATTTTTCAGAGCATTCTAGTGTCTTGGCTGGGGTTTATTCTTAAAAAGAAGGAATACTTGTGTCTTCGCCCCTGCAGATTTGACAGAAGTTCTGTATGTTTCAGGACCTGTTGACCAGTTGTACATATGCCAGGAATGTCGGTGAAGGATTCGTTCAGCATTTGGACTCTGTGGCATCAGTCGACCTAGCGTCTGCTTCCTTGGTGTGTATCGCTTGTCTGGTTAACCGTCACGCTTGGAAGCGAGATAGGAAAGATGGTGTTGAACACGAGGGTCAGTTCTCTCTCTCTCTCTCTCTCTCTCTCTCTCTCTCTCTCTCTCTCTCTCTCTCTCGCTCGCTCGCTCGCTCGCTCTCAATGGCTCGGGTTTTCAAAACAACTTTCATCAACGATAATAGTTTTATGTGCAAAATGTGTAAGGTCTTAGAAGATAAGGACCACTTGTTGTATAAATGTGTTCTGTATAAAGGCATAAGGGAAAATATCCTAACTTTGGTGTCAATCTGTATGCAGTCTTGTTGAGAGATGGGTTTGTTTTCAATATGAGGAAGCTTGGTGTATCTCTGTTTAATGCCGTGAAGTTGAAGCAAACCTTTGCTGACAGTCTCACGCTAGAAAGCTGATTGGTTGTAATGTATGTGTCTTTTAGTTACGTGTCAACTTGACCTCATTTCTAGGGGCTAGGGGCCTGAAAAAATAAAGATTAATTAGTCTCTCTCTCTCTCTCTCTCTCTCTCTCTCTCTCTCTCTCTCTCTCTCTCTCTCTCTCTCTCCTCCTCATAATACACAAACACACATATACTCTCCACACACTCGCACGCACACACACACACACACACACACACACACACACACACACACACACACACACTGACTGACTGACTGACACACTAACGCACTTTCTTCAACCAACACAACATAAATGCATCGAACTGCTCAGAGACAGTTGTAGAAGAGGACGAGGTTAAAGCATATTGAGCTCCTGATAAGAGTGACAAGAACACTGCACAGATAAGACTTTTGGTTAGAGGAGTAGAAGGAAAGGGGGTGGTGATAAGCTTGGAGGCGGGAGGATGGATCTCGAACATTTTGCTGTTTCTGTTCGCATCTGTGAAGTATGTGCTCGTGTCGATTCTATTTCTTGTCTTACAGATTAAAAAATGTATGAATATGCCACTGAAACAGTTTGTTCAAAATCACCTTTTTCCCCCAAAGGCTGAAATGAAATATAATTCTCTCTCCTAAAACACGCCGCAGTAAGTACGTACACACACACACGCACGCGCACACACACACACACACACACACACACACACACACACACACACACACACACACACACACACACACACACATAAATACAGAGTTTTTGCACTCGTACGGCCAAACAAAATTAATGAATATTTCAAATGAAAAATGTCAACTAATAAACAAAAGGGTTGCATACACGTTCGCATTGTACACACATTTGTGCACGCGCACACACGCACGCACATACACACACGCACACACAAACGCACGCGCGCGCGCGCGCGCGCGCAATACTCGCACAATCATACACTCGCACAAACACACACACACACACACACACACACATACACACACATACACACACACACACACAACACACACAACACACGCGCGCGCACACGCGCACACACACACACACACACACACACAGGTGAGAGGCTGAGAAATGTTGCATCTTTTAATTACCTCAATGAAATTACTGGCATACCATGCGTTGCTAAATGTTCCTCCGAATGTCTAGTCGACCAGATCGTTCGTAGCAATCTCTGTCTTAAGCTATGTAAAATGAAAATCGGTGGAGAAGGATACTGCACTATGTTTTCAAATGGAAGATTGTTGAAACCTTTTATTTCCACCTAAGATATCCTATTAACCTGAATATCCTTACAGTGCAAGATAACAGAAGGCGCAGATACTTTGCAGAAGCAAAATCATTTCGTTGAATCTTAGTGAGTCGGAATCATTTGCGCAGAATGTTCAATATTCACAAAAAGTCGATGTTTTTGTCAACAGGGCAAGGCACTCGTGCGTCAACGACCGTGGAAAACGGAGACCAGTAAGAATGAACTCGTTGGAAGGCAACACCAATACAGGGGGAGTGGTGGTTTTTCTTCTTTTTCCAACACTTAAAGTGTTGTGCAGTGTTATAAAAATCTTCTTGCGTAGTGTTTTGATCGTGGTTGGTTGGACGTCTTGGATGCGTTCTTACGGAAGCTTGCATTAAAAGCAACAACATAGCTTATTTGGTTCAATAGGGTACCGACTGCTCATTGTTTGCAGATGATTTTGCCTTCTATGCAACTGGAAACTTACACTTAAGTGTTCAGCGCAGGCTCCAGCTCTGTGTAGATAAAATATACATCTGTGGGCAGAAAAAAATGGCTTTACATTTTCTGCTACGAAGACCCATCCATTCACTTTCATTATTTTCGACAGCTCTTAGCTGATCCTAAAATCGAAAGAGGGAAGTCTCAACTCCAGCTGTAAAGGAGGCCAAATTTCTAGGAGTTATTTTCGACGGAAAGCTCAGCTTCCTTGGTTACATAAAGCACTTAAAAACTTCTCGCCAGAAAGCTCTGAACGTTCTGCGGGTCGTAGCACACACTGACTGGGGCGCTGATGAGAAAACTTTGCTGCACCTCTACAGAGCCTCGGTCTGTTATAAACTGTATCATGCATGTGTTGTGTACGGCTCTGCGAGGCCCTCTTATCTGAAACTCACGGATCCAATTTATCAGCAAGGGCTTCAAGTCTGTCTTGGAGTATACGCACCATCCCTATGTACAGATGTATGCAGAGGCAGGTAACCCCTCATAATCTAACCGCAGGCTGAAACTATCCTTTATCACGGTAGTTCGACCGGAAAACCCTGCTTGTGACTTTTCAATCCTCATTTGAAGAAAATCTCATCTGTAGTCCTCCATTTGACTTTGTATGCAGTCCCATGCACAGAAAGCAGGTCTTGATGTAGGAATTGTCTGACTTCTCCAAATTTCCAGATGAGCCTCCGTGGACCTTTCTGACACCAGAAATCGGCTTTGATCTGGCTGCTTTTCGCAAAGAAACCACCAGTTCTCGGGCATACAAGGCATTGTTTGCCGATCTTTGTACAAAATTTCCATCTTTTCAGAAAATATTTGCTAATGGTTCATTGTTCGAACATAGGGTGGCTTGTGCAGCCAAATCCGCAAGTGTTCTTTCTCAAATATTATCAAAGCATGTTCCGACAGATACTTCTGCATACACTGCTAAGCTTACAGCTTTGGTTCTAGCACTGAAGATTATTTCTCAATCTGCATACGAGAACTTTCTGATTTTGTCTGATCAGCTATCAGCTTTGGAGGCAATTGCTGGCCGTAACTCCATCCTGAACTTTGAAACTTTTCTTTTTTTTAAACGTCTTACCTCTTTGAAAGCGGAAGGTCACAACATTGTTCCAGCTTAGATTCCCAGTCATGTTGGCATTCGGAGAAAATAAATGGCTGAGTCATCTTTGAATTTTTGAAAGGGGTCAACATTTTTAATCTAAGATGTTTGCAGGGATTTTTTTTTATACAAAATTTCCGGTATTTTGTAGAGGGTGTATTTCAGATAGTTGTACGACTTGTTTCAGCGGTGTGGCAGCCCTGATATCGCTCTTTGCGGTCCTTATCTTTCAAATGGTTTGGTAGTTTTTTTGCTTTGTGTTTTTCCTAAGAAAGCGGGGTGTTTCTGTTCACAGGTTCACAGTCCTATTTTCAAGGTTCGGTGCCTCCATACAAAGGGCTTAATGTTGTCTTTATCTAGGTATTGTCTTTTCTTCATTCACAGGTTTTAGAATATTCTTTCCTTACTTTACTGTCTCCTTCATTCACAGATTTATTTGGCATCTCTCTTGGGAGTTAGGTTTCTTTTGTAGGATTCAGTGTCTATTTTTGGTATGGCCAAGAAGATAGGACAGTTCCCTATGTCGGTGTTCTGTGAAACAAGGATACGAAACGGGGAGTACCAGAGGGAGCCGTTTCTGGAAAGGCATAAAAGGCTGACTCGAGCTCTGGAGCAGGTCTCGTAAATCAAGGGGTCTGGAACATGGACGCATGCTTTCAGATCATTTGGTTTGAGCTGCAGAGCTCTTGAAGTCTTTAATCCTCTTCCTGAAATGTTCCCTAGTGCGCACCTGGTACTCCTGATCTGAGTGTCCTTTATCCACAGAAAGCCTGACACGTAATCAGTCAGCATGTGAGTTCTTTCATAGGTTTTAATGATGTCTTTCTCTTATGGAAGCTGGTGGTGACCTTTCAAATAGTGCCAGTGTTCTCGATCTCCTGTGATAGCAGTTTGTATCCTGTACTTCTGTGCTCTTTCAGAGGGTTAGTGGCCTTTGTCAGTGGCTAGTGTAAGAATTCTAGGTGGTGAGTTCCCCTTTTTAGAAGTTGTAGTGTTTTCACTCCACAGATACAGCATCTTCCTTTTCCTTTCCAAGGTTTTGGTGTTCTCCTTTCTTACAGTTTTGGACTTCATTTATCGGTTTGTTGTCTGGATTTGATAGGTGTTAGTGTCTTCCTCCTATAGCGTTTGTCCGAATAGCTGCCGAGTGCCACAAAACTAGTAGACAGGGACATCTGGGTGACTCCACATAGGCAGTTGAGTATGTCCAAGGGAGTCATTAGATGCCCGGAGCTTGGAGGTGTCTGGGAGACCGAGATTAAAAGTGAACTTGCATCCCAAGGTGTAAGTGACGTGTACTGGGTCACAGTTCGCAAAGGAACAAAAAGAGTGGCCACCAGCACCCTCCTTCTGGCATTGTGTACCCATTCATTGCCTCCAGTCGTCAAAGTGGGCTATTTGAATGTCTGTGCCAAACTGTATATTCCATCTCCGATGCGGGGCTTCAAGTGCCAGGAGTCTGGACACGTCACAGATCGCTGTTCTGGGGAGGAGGTGTGTGGTGTTTGCTGCAAGGCAGCCCATGATGGGCCGAATGAGGATTCTGCCCATTGTGCAAACTGCGATGGTGACCACCCCTCCTCTCCACGTGACTGCCCACTTCTGATTCAGGGAGCTAACATTCAAAACGTTAAAACGGAAAATAACATTTCACTTTCCGAAGCGCTCAAGCAGGTCATTGGCAGTCAGTCTACTTAAGTTTCTTCATACACTTCAGCTGTGAAAATACTCTAGACGTTCTGTTTTCTGTCAAACAGATTCTTTTATATTTTTCTGAAATGGTGCAAGAAAAAGTGTAAGCCCCAGAGAGGCAAATCCACCACCACCCAACCCAGTGTGGACGTCCCTGGCAGGGGGCGCTAAATCCGCCCTGTTCAGGCTGCCCCTGCTGTGTATTGCGCTTCAGGTCCTTCTTTGAGATGTTCTGAACACATTCCGACTGACAGCTCCATCTACAAAGCTGAGTTGACGGACTTGGCCCTGGCTCTTGAAATGGTCTCTAAATCCAAACCATACAGATTTCCTCATTTTGTCGGAGTCCATTTTGGATTTGGAGTCCATTGCCAGCGTAACATCAAACACCCTCGACTGCTAAGATTATTCGAATTTATTCCTTACAGAAATCAGATAGTTTTTGCTTTGGTTCCCAGCCATTTGGGCATTCGAGGCAACAAGATGGTTGATCAACTTACCAAGTGTGCCACAATGAAAGAATTGAGCACATTGTCTTTCCCTCACACTGATCGGAAACCCAAAGCCCAAGTTTACGCCAGAGACCTCTGGCAAGAGGAATGGAACTTGCAGATGAATAACTAACCATTTAAAATCCGTTGAAACCTGAAAGAGTCTTTACCATGTTCCCGAGGCGGCCGTAAAGAAGAAACGGTTTTGTGCCGTTTGCATACAGGTCACTCCCTTTACATACATTCTTACCTTTTACAAGATGAAGAAGCTTCCTGCTGCATTTCATGTCATATACCCACTCACAGTGAAGTACACTTTTGAATGTGATGGGACTTGCATGACGTGCGGGACATAAACATTTTACCGCAGACTCCATGACAAGTTCGTCCAGAGATGTCCCACCTGATTTGATCTTTGAATGTCTGAAAGAGATTAAACATTTTTCATCAGATCTAAATTTAGAAAGAGAGGGGTTTAGTTACCACCAAGGACATAGACAACGCACAGGACAACACACAATGCATTTCGACCTCTTGGGTCTTCTTCAGGCAAAAACAAATAACATTTAGGACAGTGCGAACAAAGAACGTGAAGCCACTTATTCGGCAGCCCAAAAAAATGGCCGCAGGATGGAAATGATCGAGGGGATCATGGGATAGGAAATAGTGAGGAAAGGGATCAAGGGGGGGGGGGGGGAGTAGGGGGATGGGGTTTGTAGCTTCAGTAGCTGGTTTAGTAGAGTGGTATGATGTATTTGTGACGGTAGTGATTATGGTGGATTTCATTATAGTGCTTAGGGGGGGGGGAAATAAATAAAAGAATAATAATAATCCATAAAAGAATATGAAAGTGAAAACGGGGAAAATAAAGAAAGAAATCAATGAATAAATGAATGACTTTACCAGGTGGTGATGGTGATGATAGTTATGTGTGGGTAGTTGTATGTGGGGGTGTGGGTATTGCTAATAATGATGGGAAGAGAATGGAAATGATCAGTGGGTGATATAACGTATGTTGGGGGGGGGGGGGGGGGGGGGGGGAGGGCAGTGTGGAAGGCGGGGAGAGAGAGAGAGAGAGAGCTCAGACCTCTCCAGCCACTGTAGGGTGGAGGGTTGGGAAGCTAAAATCCGATCGAAGATTTTACACATTTTTTAACCAAATTTCCAGTGGGTTTTCAGAACGTGTTTTTAAATGGTTGTGTGAATGAGGTGTTTTATTTAATGACCCGTGACTTGACTTTAACGCGGTGACAGCACTGATATGGCCCTTTGCGGTCGGCGGGGCTATAGGCAACATTACAAGGGTTAATGTCAGCTTCTTTTATCGAGCTAAACCCTTTCATATTGTGTAGTGTAATCTTTCAAAATGTGAGTCTGACAGCTTTGGTTCTAGCACTGAAGATTATTTCTCAATCTAAATACCAGAACGTTCTGAATTTTGTCTGATGAGCTATCAGCTTTGGAGGCAGTTGCTGGTCGTAACCTCCATCCTGAACTTTGAAACTTAAAAAAAATATTCTTTACCTCTTTGAAACAGCAGGTCACAACATTGTTCTAGCTTGGGTTCCAGTTATGTTGGCATTCGAGGAAATACAATGATGATCGTTTGGCCATGAATGCCACTACGAAGAAACTGTCCACCATATCTATCCCCTACTCAGATTGGAAATGGTTATATCGGAGACCTGCCAGAAGACTGGAATACACAGATGGTTAAACTCCACATCCGTCCAACCCTAGGACTTCCTCTCATCTACCACTGGTGTTCGCAAAGAAGAAACATTTTGATGCCAGCCGCGCACTGGCCATTCGTTTTTAACTCATTTATTTCTTTTAAAGAGTGAAGAAGCTGCATGGTGAATTCCATGGCATGCCACTGACGGTGAAACGTATTCTGTGAATGTGTTGGGACTTGCATGATGCCAGACATAAACATTTTACAGCAGACTCTGTGAAAACCTTGTTCAGAGAAGTCTCACCTGATGTCATCTTGAATTTTTGAAAGGGGTCAACATTTTTAATCTAAGATGTTTGCAGGTGTTTTTTAATACAAAATTTCCGTTAATTTTGTAGAGGGTGTATTTCAGATAGTTGTACGACTGATTTCAGCGGTATGGCAGTCCCGATATCGCTCTTTGTGGTCCTTATCTTTCAAATGGTTTGGATTTTTTTTTTTTTTGTTTTTTCCTAAGAAAGCGGGGTGTTTCTGTTCACAGGTTCACAGTCCTATTTTCAAGGTTTGGTGCCTCCATACAAAGGGCTTAATGTTGTCTTTATCTAGGTATTGTCTTTTCTTCATTCACAGGTTTTAGAATATTCTTTCCTTACTTTACTGTCTCCTTCATTCACAGATTTATTTGGCTTCTCTCTTGGGAGTTAGGTTTCTTTTGTAGGTTTGGTGTCTATTTTTGGTATGGCCAAGAAGATAGGACAGTTGCCTATGTCGGTGTTCTGTGGAACAAGGATACGAAACGGGGAGTACCAGAGGGAGCCGTTTCTGGAAAGGCATGAAAGGCTGACTCAAGCTCTGGAGCAGGTCTCGTAAATCAAGGGGTCTGGAACATGGACGCATGCTTTCAGATCATTTTGGTTTGAGCTGCAGAGTTCTTGAGGAAGTCTTTAATCCTCTTCCTGAAATGTTCCCTAGTGCGCACCTAGTACTCCTGATCTGAGTGTCCTTTATCCACAGAAAGCCTGACATGGTAATCAGTCAGGATGTGAATCCTTTTCTAGGTTTGAATGTCCCCCTCCTCTTATGGGAGCTGGTGGTGACCTTTCAAACAGTGCCAGTGTTCTTGATTTCCTGTGATAGCAGTTGGTATCCTGTACGTCTGTGTTCTTTCAGAGGGTTTAGTAGCCCTTCTTATTGGCTAGTGTAAGAGTTCCAGGTAATGGTTTGCCCTCTTTAGTTGTAGTGTTTTCACTCCACAGATAGAGCATTTCCCTTTCAAAGGTTTTGGTGTTCTCCTTCCTTATAGTTATGGATTTAATTTATCGGTTTGTTTTGTTGTCTGGTTTTGATAGGTTTTAGTGCCTTCATCCCATAGCGCTTGTCGGAACAGCTGCTGAGTGCCACAAAACTAGTAGACAGAGACATCTGGGTGACTCCACATAGGCAGTTGAGTATGTCCAAGGGAGTCATTAGATGCCCGGAGCTTGGAGGTGTCTCGGAGACCGAGATTAAAAGTGAACTTGCATCCCAAGGTGTAAGTGACGTGTACTGGGTCACAGTTCGCAAAGGAACAAAAAGAGTGGCCACCAGCACCCTCCTTCTGGCATTGTGTACCCACTCATTGCCTCAAGTCGTCAAAGTGCGCTATTTGAATGTCTGTGTCAAACTGTATATTCCATCTCCGATGCGGGGCTTCAAGTGCCAGGAGTCTGGACACGTCACAGACCGCTGTTCTGGGGGGAGGAGGTGTGTGTGTGTTTGCTGCAAGGCAGCCCATGATGGGCCGAGTGAAGATTCTGCCCATTGTGCAAACTGCGATGGTGACCACCCCTCCTCTCCACGTGACTGCCCACTTCTGATTTAGGGAGCTAACATTCAAAACGTTAAAACGAAAAATAACATTTCACTTTCTCAAGCAGGTCCTTGGGAGTCAGTCTAAAGTTTCTTCATACACTTCAGCTGTGAAAAATACTCTAGACGTTCTGTTTTTCTGTCAAACAGATGCTTTTATATTTTTCCGAAATGGTGCAAGAAAAAGTGTAAGCCCCAGAGAAGGCAAATCCACCACCACCCAACCCAGTGTGGACGTCCCCTGGCAGGGGGCGCTAAATCCACCACTGTTCAGGCTGCCCCTGCTGTGTTTTGCGCTTCAGGTCCTTCTTTGAGATGTTCTGAACACATTCCCACTGACAGCTCTCCATCTACAGTGCTGAGTTGACAGCCTTGCCCCTGGCTCTTGAAATGGTCTCTAAATCCAAACCATACAGATTTCCTCATTTTGTCGGAGTCCATTTTGGATTTGGAGTCCATTGCCAGCGTAACATCAAACACCCTTGACTGCTAAGATTATTCGAATTTATTCCTTACAGAAATCAGATAGTTTTTGCTTTGGTTCCCCGCCATTTGGGCATTCGAGGCAACAAGATGGTTGATCAACCTACCAAGACTGCCACAATGAAAGAATTGAGCACATTGTCTTTCCTCTCACACTGATCGGAAACCCAAAGCCCAAGTTTACGCCAGAGACCTCTGGCAAGAGGAATGGAATTTGCAGATGAATAACTAACCATTTAAAATCCGTTGAAACCTGAAAGAGTCTTTACCATGTTCCCGAGGCGGCCGTAAAGAAGAAAGTCTTGTGCCGTTTGCATACAGGTCACTCCCTTTACATACTTTCTTACCTTTTACAAGATGAAGCTCCCTGGTGCATTTCATGTCATATACCACTCACAGTGAAGTACACTTTTGAATGTGATGGGACTTGCATGACGTGCAGGACATAAACATTTTACCGCAGACTCCATGACAAGTTCGTCCAGAGATGTCCCACCTGATGTGATCTTTGAATGTCTGAAATAGATTAAACATTTTTCATCAGATCTAAATTTAGAAAGAGAGGGTTTAGTTACCACCAAGGACATAGACAACGCACAGGACAACACACACACACAATGCATTTCAACCTCTTGGGTCTTCTTCAGGCAAAAACAAATAACATTTAGGACAGTGCAAACAAAGAACGTGAAGCCACTTATTCGGCAGCCCAAAAAAATGGCCGCAGGATGGAAATGATCGAGGGGATCATGGGATAGGAAATAGTGAGGAAAGGGATGAAGGGGGGGGGGGGGGTAGGAGGAGGAGGAGGGGGAGTGAAAACGATGGGGTTTGTAGCTTCAGTAGCTGGTTTAGTAGAGTGGTATGATGTATTTGAGACGGTAGTGATTATGGTGGATTTCATTATAGTGCTTAGTGGGGGGAAATAAATAAAAGAATAATAATAATCCATAAAAGAATATGAAAGTGAAAACGGGGAAAATAAATAAATAAAGAAAGAAATCAATGAATAAATGAATGACTTTACTAGGTGGTGATGGTGATGATAGTAGTTATGTGTGGGTAGTTGTATGTGGGGTGTGGGTATTGCTAATAATGATGGGAAGAGAATGGAAATGATCAATGGGTGTGATAACGTATTGTTGGGGGGGGGGGGGGGGGGGGGGGGGGGGGAAGGCGGGGGGAGAGAGAAGAGAGCTCAGACCTCTCCAGCCACTGTAGGGTGGAGGGTTGGGAAGCTAAAATCCGATCGAAGATTTTACACATTTTTTAACCAAATTTCCAGTGGGTTTTCAGAACGTGTTTTAAATGGTTGTGTGAATGAGGGTGTTTTATTTAATGACCCGTGACTTGACTTTAACGCGGTGACAGCACTGATATGGCCCTTTGCGGTCGGCGGGGCTATAGGCAACATTACAAGGGTTAATGTCGGCTTCTTTTATCGAGCTAAACCCTTTCATATTGTGTAGTGTAATCTTTCAAAATGTGAGTCTGACAGCTTTGGTTCTAGCACTGAAGATTATTTCTCAATCTAAATACCAGAACGTTCTGAATTTTGTCTGATGAGCTATCAGCTTTGGAGGCAGTTGCTGGTCGTAACCTCCATCCTGAACTTTGAAACTTAAAAATATTCTTTACCCTCTTTGAAAACAGCAGGTCACAACATTGTTCTAGCTTGGGTTCCCAGTTATGTTGGCATTCGAGGAAATACAATGATGATCGTTTGGCCATGAATGCCACTACGAAGAAACTGTCCACCCATATCTATCCCCTACTCAGATTGGAAATGGTTATATCAGAGACCTCCCAGGAGGATTGGAATACACAGATGGTTAAACCACATCCGTCCAACCCTAAGACTTCCTCTCATCTACCACTGGTGTTCGCAAAGAAGAAAAACATTTTGATGCCAGCCGCGCACTGGCCATTCGTTTTTAACTCATTTATTTTTTTTAAGAGAGTGAAGAAGCTGCATGGTGAGACTTGCATGATGCCAGACATAAACATTTTACAGCTTGTGGTCTACTCTGTGAAAACCTTGTTCAGAGAAGTCCCACCTGATGTCATCTTTGAATTTTTGAAAGGGGCCAACATTTTTCTAAGATGTTTGCAGGTGTTTTTATACAAAATTTCCGGTAATTTTTTACGAGGGTTTTTTGTATTTCATGATAGTTGTCGGAACGACTGATGACTCCAATAGGCAGTTCAGGGGCGCATCCCAAGTGGCAGTCAAAAAGTGATAATCGCCTTTTCCGGTATGGTGAGTGACCTTTTTAGAGGGTTATTTCAAGAGTTGCCCATGTGCAAAGCGATGGTGAGAGGTGACACCCCTGGTACCCCTCCTTGTCTAACTTTCAAAATGTTTGGTTTTTGTTTGTGTTTTCATAAGCTAAACATTCAAAACGTTTAAAAAGGAAAATACTTTACTTTCCCTCCAAAGCGGGGAAAGGGGCAAGACAAAGTGTTTCTGTTTAACTGTTCAGTTGCAAACAGCTGGCTCTTGAAATGGTCCGCTAAATCCAAACCATACAGATTTCCTCATTTTGTCGGAAAGTCCATTTGGATTTGGAAGTGTTTTCAAGAAATCAGATGTTTTGGTGGTTTTCATACAAAGGGCTTAATGTTGTTTCTGTTCTGGAATTTGGGTCCATTTAAAATCCGTCCTGGTTCACTTTTCATGTTCATGTCATATACCACTCCAGTGACAAGTTTTGAACATGTGATGGGACTTGCATGACGTGCAGTTCCATTTTTACACCTGATGTTGTCTGTCATTCATTCACAGGTTTTGGGTCTTCTTCAGGACAAAGCAAATAACATTTTATTCTTCATGGGCCGCAGGAAATGGGGAGTTTATTTTGTATTATGGGTGATATAGTGCTTAGTGGGGTACTGTTGGGGTCTTCATTCACAGAAGTGCTAATAATGATGGGAAGCGAATGGAAATGATCATGGGTTATACGTATTGTGGGGGGGGGTGGGGGGGGGGGGGGGGGGGGAGGCGGGGAGAGAAAGAGAGCTCAGACCTCTTTGGCATCTCTCAAGGTTAGGTTCTTGTGACTTTTTGTCCACCTGATGTCATCTTTACCTTGAAAACAAGGGCCAACATTTTTAATCTAAGATGTTTTGCAGGTGTTTTTATACAAAATTTCCGGTAATTTTTTAGAGGGTATTTCAGATAGTTGTACGACTGATTTCAGCGGTGTGGCAGTCCTGATATCGCCTTTTGCGATCCTTATCTTTCAAATGGTTTTGGTATTTTTTTGTTTTGTGTTTTTCCTAAGAAAGCGGGGTGTTTCTGTTCACAGGTTCACAGTCCTATTTTCAAGGTTTGGTGCCTCCATACAAAGGGCTTAATGTTGTCTTTATCTATCTATCTATTGTCTTTTCTTCATTCACAGGTTTTAGAATATTCTTTCCCTTACTTTACTGTCTCCTTCATTCACAGATTTATTTGGCATCTCTCTTGGGAGTTAGGTTTCTTTTGTAGGACTCGTTGTCTATTTTTGGTATGGCCAAGAAGATAGGACAGTTTCCTATGTCGGTGTTCTGTGAAACAAGGATACGAAACGGGGAGTACCAGAGGGAGCCGTTTCTGGAAAGGCATGAAAGGCTGACTCAAGCTCTGGAGCAGGTCTCGTAAATCAAGGGGTCTGGAACATGGACGCATGCTTTCAGATCATTTTGGTTTGAGCTGCAGAGCTCTTGAGGAAGTCTTTAATCCTCTTCCTGAAATGTTCCCTAGTGCGCACCTGGTACTCCTGATCTGAGTGTCCTTTATCCACAGAAAGCCTGACATGGTAATCAGTCAGCATTTGAATTCTTTCATAGGTTTTAATGATGTCCTTCTCTTATGGGAGCTGGTGGTCACCTTCCAAATAGTGCCAGTGTTCTCGATCTCCCTGCGATAGTATTTGGTATCCTGTACTTCTGTGTTCTTTCAGAGGGTTTAGTGGCCTTTGTCAGTGGCTAGTGTAAGAGTTCTAGGTGGTGATTTCCCCTTTTTAGAAGTTGTAAGTTTTCACTCAACAGATACAGAGTTTTCCTTTCAAAGGTTTTGGTGTTCTCCTTTCGTACAGTTATGGACTTCATTTATCGGTTTGTTGTCTGGATTTGATAGGTGTTAGTGTCTTTCCTCCTATAGCGTTTGTCCGAATAGCTGCTGAGTGCCACAAAACTAGTAGACAGAGACATCTGGGTGACTCTACATAGGCAGTTGAGTATGTCCAAGGGAGTCATTAGATGCCCGGAGCTTGGAGGTGTCTGGGAGACCGAGATTAAAGTGAACTTGCATCCCAAGGTGTAAGTGACGTGTACTGGGTCACAGTTCGCAAAGGAACAAAAAAGAGTGGCCACCAGCACCCTCCTTCTGGCATTGTGTACCCATTCATTGCCTCCAGTCGTCAAAGTGGGCTATTTGAATGTCTGTGCCAAACTGTATATTCCATCTCCGATGCGGGGCTTCAAGTGCCAGGAGTCTGGACACGTCACAGATCGCTGTTCTGGGGAGGAGGTGTGTGGTGTTTGCTGCAAGGCAGCCCCATGATGGGCCGAATGAGGATTCTGCCCATTGTGCAAACTGCGATGGTGACCACCCCTCCTCTCCACGTGACTGCCCACTTCTGATTCAGGGAGCTAACATTCAAAACGTTAAAACAGTAAAAACATTTCACTTTCCGAAGCACTTAAGCAGTCAAGCAGGTCCTTGGCAGTCAGTCTACTTAAGATTCTTCATACACTTCAGCTGAGAAAAATACTCTAGACGTTCTGTTTTCTGTCAAACGGATGCTTTTATATTTTTCTGAAATGGTGCAAGAAAAAGTGTAAGCCCCAGAGGAGGCAAATCCACCACCACCCAACCCAGTGTGGATGTCCCTGGCAGGGGGCGCTAAATCCTCCAGGCTGCCCCTGCTGTGTATTGCACTTCAGGTCCTTCTTTAGATGTTCTAAACACACTGCTACTGACAGCTCCATCTACACTGCTGAGTTGACGGACTTGGCCCTGGCCCTTGAAATGGTCTCTAAATCCAAACCATACAGATTTCCTCATTTTGACGGACTCCATTTCTGATTTGGAGTCCATTGCCAGCGTACCCTCAAACACCCTCGACTGCCAAAAGTATTCGAATTGGTATACCTTACTGAAATCAGATAGTTACACCATGGTTTTTTTTGCTTGGGTTCCCAGCCATGTGGGCATTCGGGGCAACGAGTTGGTCGATCAACTTACCAGGAGTGCCACAATCTAAGAATTGAGCACATTGTATTTCCCTCACACTGATCTGAAACCCAAAGCCCACGTTTACGCCAAAGACCTCTGGCAAGAGGAATGGAACTTGCAGATGAATAACTAACCATATAAAATCCGTTGAAACCTGAGAGAGGTTTTACCATGTTCCCGAGCGGCCCGTAAAGAAGAAACAGTCTTGTGCCGTTTGCATACAGCCACTCCTTTTACACACATTCTTATCTTTACAGGAACAAGAAGCTCCGTGGTGCATTCCATGTCATATACCATTCACAGTGAAGTATATTTTTGTATGTGTTGGGACTTGCATGACGTGTGAGACATAAACATGTTACCTCAGACTGCATGACAAGTTCGTCCAAGAGATGTCCCACCTGATGTGATCTTTGAATTTCTGAAAGAGATTAAATATTTTGCATCAGATATAAATTTAGGAAGACAGGGGCTAGTTACCGCCAAGGACATAGACAACGCACAGGACGAGACACAATGCATTTCGACCTCTTGGGTCTTCTTCAGGCAAAAACAAATAAATGTTAGGACAGTGCGAACAAAGAACATAAAGCCACTTATCGGCAGCCTTTAAAAAAATGGCCGCTGGACGGAAATGATCGAGAGGATCATGGGATGGGAAATAGTGAGGAAAGGGATGAAAGGGGAGCGGGGGATAGGGGGAAGGAGGGGGAGTGAAACAATGGGGTCTGTAGCTTGAGTAGCTGGTTTAGTAGAGTGGTATGATGTATTTGTGACGGTAGTCGTTATGGTGGATTTGATAATAGTGCTTAGTGAAATAGATAAATAAATCAATGAATAAATGAATGACTTTACCAGGTGGTGATGGTGATGATAGTAGTTAAGTGTGGGTAGTTGTACATGGGGGTGTGGGTATTGCTAATAATGATGGGAAGAGAATGGAAAGGATCAATGAGTGGTAGGGTATCGTTGGGAGGAGAGGGCAATGTGGGAGGCCAGGAGAGAGAGAGAGAGCTCACACCTCTCCAGCCACCGTGGGGTGGAGGGTTGGAAGCTGAATCAGATGGAAGATTTTACAGATTTTTAACCAATTTTCCAGTGGGTTTTCAGAACGTGTTTTAAAATGGTTGTGTGTGAATGAGGTGTTTTTATTCATGACCCGTGACTTGCCTTTAACGCGGTGACAGCACTGATATGGCCTTTTGCGGTCGGCGGGGCTATAGGCAACATTACAAGGGTTAATGTCGGCTTCTTTTATCGAGCTAAACCCTTTCATATTGTATAGTGTAATCTTTCAAAATGTGAGTCTGACAGCTTTGGTTCTAGCACTGAAGAATATTTCTCAAGCTTACATACGATAGCTTTCTGATTTTTGTCTGATGAGCTATCAGCTTTGGGAGGCAATTGCTGGTCGTAACCTCCATCCTGAACTTTGAAACTTAAAAAAAATATTCTTTACTCTTTGAAAACAGCAGGTCACAACATTGTTCTAGCTTGGGTTCCCAGTTATGTTGGCATTCGGGGAAATAAATGATGTTCGTTTGGCCATGAATGCCACTACGAAGAAAAACTGTCCACCATATCTATCCCCTACTCAGATTGGAAATGGTCATATCAGAGACCTGCCAGGAGGACTGGAATACACAGACGGTTATCAAATTTCTCAAAATCCGCCCAACCCTAAGACTTACTCTCAACTACCTTTGGTGTTCGCAAAGAAGAAACATCTTCATGCTGGCCACACACTGGCCATTCGTTTTTAAACTCATTCGTTTCTTTGGAAGAGTGAAGAAGCTCCGTGGTGAATTCCATGGCATGTACCACTGACGGTGAAACGTATTCTGTGAATGTGTTGGGACTTGCATGATGCCAGACATAAACATTTTACAGCAGACTCTGTGAAAACCTTGTTCAGAGAACCCCCATCTCATGTGATCTTTGAAAGTTTGAAAGAGATGGACATTTTTATCCTAAGATTTTTACAGAATGTTTTTAAATTCTAGTATGTTTTTAGAGGGTGTATTTCAAATAGTTGTATGAATGATTTCAGTGCGGTGACCGTCCTGATAAAGCCCTTTGCGTTCGGCAGGGCTGTAAGCGGCATTCCTTATCTTTCAAATGGCTGGTATATTTTTGTTGTTTTGTGTTTTTTCCTAAGAACTCTGGGTCTTCTTGTTCACAGGTTCACAGTCCTCCTTTCAAAGTTCGGTGCCTCCATACAAAGGGTTTAAAGTCATCTTTATCTAGGTATTGTGTTTTCTTCATTCACAGGTTTTAGAGCATTCTTTCCTCTCTTTACTGTCTCCTTCATTCACAGATTTATTTGACTTCTCTCTTGGGAGTTAGGTTTCTTTTGTAGGACTCGTTGTCTATTTTTGTTATGGCCAAGAAGATAGGACAGTTTCCTATGTCGGTGTTCTGTGGAACAAGGATACGAAACGGGGAGTACCAGAGGGGAGCCGTTTCTGGAAAGGCATGAAAGGCTGACTCAAGCTCTGGAGCAGGTCTCGTAAATCAAGGGGTCTGGAACATGGACGCATGCTTTCAGATCATTTTGATTTGAGCTGCAGAGCTCTTGAGGAAGTCTTTAATCCTCTTCCTGAAATGTTCCCTAGTGCGCACCTGGTACCCCTGATCTGAGTGTCCTTTATCCACAGAAAGCCTGACACGGTAATCAGTCAGCATGTGAGTTCTTTCATAGGTTTTATGATGTCCTTCTCTTATGGGAGCTGGTGGTGACCTTTCAACAGTGCCAGTGTTCTCGACCTCCTGTGATAGCAGTTGGTATCCTGTGCTTCTGTGTTCTTTCAGAGGGTTTAGTGGCCTTTTTCAGTGGCTAGTGTAAGAGTTCCAGGTAATGGTTTTGCCCTCTTTAGTTGTAGTGTTTTCACTCCACAGATAGAGCATTTCCCTTTCAAAGGTTTTGGTGTTCTCCTTCCTTATAGTTATGGATTTAATTTATCGGTTTGTCTGGTTTTGATAGGTTTTAGTGCCTTCATCCCATAGCGCTTGTCGGAACAGCTGCTGAGTGCCACAAAATTAGTAGACAGAGACATCTGGGTGACTCCACATAGGCAGTTGAGTATGTCCAAGGGAGTCATTAGATGCCCGGAGCTTGGCGGTGTCTGGGAGACCGAGATTAAAAGTGAACTTGCATCCCAAGGTGTAATTGACGTGTACTGGGTCAAAGTTCGCAAAGGAACAAAAAAAAAAATGGCCACCAGCACCCTCCTTCTGGCCTTCTGTACCCCTTCATAGATTTGAATTCTGTTCCCCTTCATTGCCTCCAGTCATCAAAGTGGGCTATTTGTGTTCAGCTGTATATTCTATCTCCGATGCGGTGCTTCAAGTGCCAGGAGTTTGGACTCGTCAAAGATTGCTGTTCTGGGGAGGTGTGTGGTGTTTGCTGCAAGGCAAACCCATGTTGGGCCGAGTGCAGATTCTGCATTGTGCAAACTGCGATGGCGACCACCCCCTCCTCTTCACGCGACCTAACATTCATGACGTTAAAACAGAAAATAACATTTCACTTTTCGAAGCGTTCAAACAGGTCCTTGGCAGTCAGTCTACTTAAGATTCTTCACACGCTTCAGCTGTGAAAAAAATTATAGACGTTCTGTTTTCTGTCAAACGGATGCTTTTAGTTTTTCTAAAACTGGAAGAAAAGTGTAAGCCCCAGAGGAGGCAAATCCACCCACCACCCAACCCAGTGTGGATGTCCCTGGCAGGGGGCGCTAAATCCTCCAGGCTGCCCCTGCTGTGTATTGCACTTGAGGTCCTCCTTTGAGATGTTCTGAACACATTCCCACTGACAGCTTCATCTACAATGCTGAGTTGACAGCCTTGGCCCTGGCTCTTGAAATGGTCTCTAAATCCAAACCATACAGATTTTGTCGGACTCCTGATTTGGAGTCCATTGCCAGCGTAACTTCAAACGCCATCGACTGCTAAAATTATTCGAATTGGTATACCTTACAGAAATCAGATGGTTACACCACAGTTTTTGCTTGGGTTCCCAGCCATTTGGGTATTCGAGGCAACGAGTTGGTTGATCAACTTACCAAGAGTGCCACAATCAAAGAATTGAGCACGTTGTCTTGTCCTCACACTGATCTGAAATCCAAAGCCCAAGTTTACGCCAGAGACCTCTGGCAAGAGGAATGGAACTTGCAGATGAATAACTATCATTTAAAATCCGTTGAAACCTGAAAGCGCGTTTTTACCATGTTCCCGAGGCGGCCGTAAAAAAGAAACAGTTTTGTGCCGTTTGCAAACAGGCCACTCCTTTTACACGCATTCTTATCTTTTAAAAGGTGAAGGAGCTGTGTGGTGCATTCCATGTCATGTACCACTCACAGTGAAGTATACTTTTGAATGTGTTGGGACTTGCATGGCGTGTGAGAGACATAAAGATTTTACCTAAGACTTCATGACAAGCTTGTCCAGAGATGTCCCACCTGATGTGATCTTTGAATTTCTGAAAGAGGTTAACATTTTTCATCCGATCTAAATTTAGAAAGAGAGGGGATTAGTTACCGCCAGGACATAGACAAAGCACGGGGCAAGACAACGCATTTCGATCTCGTGGGTCTTCTTCAGGCAAAAAAAAAGCATTTACGACAGTGCGAACAAAGAACGTAAAGCCACTTATTCGGCACCCGAAAAAAAGGCTGCCGGATCGTCGGAGAGGAAATAGTGAGGAAAGGAAAGGGGGGAGGGGGGGGGGAGTTAAACAAAGAGGTCTGTAGCTTGAGTAGCTGGTTTAGTAGAGTGGTATATATTTGTGGCGGTAGTGGTTATGGTGGATTGATTGTAGTGCTTAGTGGGCAAAAAAAAAATAAAAGAAATAATATATAAGAAATTAAAGTAAAAAGGGGAATATAAATAAATGAATGAATAAATAAACAAACATGTAAATGACTTGACCGGGTGGTGACGGTGATGATAATACTTATTCGTGGGTAGTTGTATGGGGGTGTGGGTAATGCTGATAATTGATGGGAAGAGAGTGGAAATGATCAATGTGGAAATGATCAATGGGTGATAAGGTGTCGGGGGGGGGGGGGGGGGGGGGGGGGGGGGGGGGTGCAGTGTGGGAGGGGGAAGGAGAGAGAGAGAGGTCATTTCTCTCCAGCCGCCATTGGGGGTGGGGGGGGGGGGGGGGCTAAAGAAATCAGATCGAAGATTTTACAGATTTTTAACCAAATTTCTAGTGGGTTTTCAGAAGGGTGTATTTTAAATGGTGGTGTGAATGAGGTGTTTTATTCAGACTTGTGATTTGACTTTAACGCGGTGACAGCCCTGATGTGACCCTTTGCGGTCGGCGGGGCTATAGGCAACATTACAAGGGTTAATGTCGGCTTCTTTTATCGAGCTAAACCCTTTCATATTGTGTAGTGAAATCTTTCAAAATGCGAGTCTTCGTTTCGTAGGTTGCTTTGCCTTTTCTAAGGCTTAAGCCTCATTCACACTCTACTCTTTTTCGCCGGTTTAGTATCATCTTTCATACACTTCACTGTCGTCTTATATTTCAGCGTGCATGGATGTCGTTCTTAGGCGTTAGTCTCTGTTCGTGCTTTAGTGTATTCTTTGTGATAGTTAAGCGGCCACTTCTTGGTCAGAATTTAATCTGCAGCTTTGTTTGTGGCAGCTCATGGGGGCCTGGCCTGTCTACGAGCATCACTACTGGTCAACCACGAGCTTCGCGCTTCATCTTCCACGACCACCTCCATCCTCACCAGGGGCAAACGACTCTAGGGACGGGATATTACCTACATCGTCATGGAGTTCACAGCGTTACTGCAGGCTTCCAGGGAATCCGTTCCCAGGGACTGCAGGACGAAGCGACTTGTGCTGCACCATCCCACTGCAGGGACTTCAGGAAGCGTTCACAACCCACAACCACAAGGGACAGAGAAGACAAGGAGCCTTGCTCAGTGAACTGTGAAGAGCTTGAAAAGCCAAAACGTTCTTGCTTTTACCAGCATTTTACGTGCATATGTAATGGGAGAGTGTGTGGTGTGTGTATGTGTGCGCGCGCGCGCGTGTGTGTGTGTAACATTTGTGTTAAGTAGTCACTAATTGAGAGGCTGCCATCTGGCATCGGTGAAGTTTTACTCTGAAGCATGAGAACGAGAGGTGACTTTCTGTGTGACAGGATACTGCTTAAATTTATCAGTCAGTACTAAGACACGTCAAGGACATTTCCGTGGGAACTAATCTGGGAGAGCACAATGTTAAAAGTAGGTTAAGCGATAGAAGGGATGATGGGGGGAGGAGCAATGCAAGTGGAAAGAGGGTGGGAGAAGGATAGGGAGGTACAGGCTGAAGTTGTATAAACACGCGAATTTGAAAAAAAAAAATCACACTGAACCATTCGGACTACATTGTAACAAAAACACAAGACGCAATCTGCCAGCGCCAGAAATGCTGCACAATAAAGACAAAAATGTGATAGAAAGGTGCTTGGTGTGTAGTTCGTCACAAAGCCAGCTTAGTTGAAAAGAGAGAGAGAGAGAATCGGACGGATGGGGAATGTTCAAAAGGGCGGTCAAGGAGACATCCTTCAGTAGGGATATAGAAGGCAATTGGCAAAAAAGTCATTTTTGCTGGATGGGGACAGGAGTGGGTCGTTCAGAAACCCGGGACACCCCCCCCCCCCCTTCCCTTGTTCATCCCTGCTCCATCCCCCCTCCCCCTTCCGTTATCTACCCCCTAGTCTTCAACCTGGACGACTCTCCCCTCCTCTCCAGCATAACCCTTCTCCTTTTCCTTTGACCATCTTTTGCACCTTATTTATACTGGTCCCCTCCTTACTTCCCTTGGATTCCCACCCATCTCCTACCCCTGTCTCTTCTTCCCCTTTTCTCCTTTCAGTGATTTAGTCAATCCTCCTACCCCCTGCCTCTTCTTCCCCCTTTCTCCTTTCAGTGATTTAGTCAATCCTCCTACCCCCTGCCTCTTCTTCCCCTTTCCTCCTTTCAGTGATTCAGTCAATCAGGAATGAGTTAACCAGGAAACGGGAGTCTCTCCTCACTTCACTCCCTTTGTAGCATGCGTTACTGTGGTTTGAATTCATCGTCACTGTCATGATTTATGCCGCTGCTTCTCCTTATCATTGATCTACTCCTTCATTCCCCTCCCTCCCTCTCCCCCCTCCTTCCAACACCATTCCCTAGGTTTCATTCTTCTCTGGCATTATCATCCTGCCCCATCTACCCTCACCCCATCCAAATTCTTATTCCCCCAAATCCATCTATTCCCGCTGTTCCAGCCCCCCCCCCCCTCCCTGTCCATTAGTCTCTTACCTGCATAAAAACTCTCCCGGCCCACTGCCCCAGATCTCCTCCATCGTATGTCAGATTTGATGCTCCTCCCCATCTTGGTTCAAAATGACCTCCCTCTCCTCTGCCTTGCTGTTTGACATTGAAGGTGTGGTGACATTGATGGACACCTGCGATCTTTGAGTGCCCCTCATGAACAAGAGAGGTAGGCCCTAGGGCTGTCTGATCGTTCCGTTTGAGTTTTGTTTTCTGATCCATTTTCGCTTCGTTGTTGCTGTCGTCGTTGTTGTTGTTACTGCTTTATTCTTACATCTATTCTTAATCTACCTTTCTCCCCACTACATATCCATCCGATCTCCACTACTGCAACATACACATGCGTGCACGCGCATGCACACACACACACACACACACACACACACACACAAACACACACACTCTCTCTCTCTCTCACACAAAAACACATACACACACACACTCGCGCGCGCGCGTACAAACACACAAAAGCATACAAACACACTTACAAAACAACACAAATAACGCGCACACACAAGCGTATACGCACACACTCACACACACACACCACACCCCCCCCCCCCCCCCACACCCCCACCCCCACCCCACACACGTATATCTAGTAACGCTCTTCTCATCCCAACTCCCGCGTTCTCCCCATTTCCCGTACCCTCCCTCTCTCACTTCTGTAAGGTTTGGTATCGGCAGTGACTGATGCAAGAACGAGAGGTAGTTTTAATGGGGGGGGGGGGGGGGGGGGGGGGGGGGGGGGGGGGGGTTGGAAAACTGCGTGTCGGCTTTTTTATGAAAAACGATTATACAAGAGGGAGAGGGCGCACACACACGCGCGCACACACACACACACACACACACCTGTTCACAAATCTCTTTTTTTGCTGAACGTTGAAACATAATCGTGAAACGTATTCCTTTACAGTGGTGAAATTTCCGAAGGATATTGGACACAAGCATTTAACAGCAGACCGCATGAAGACTTGGTTCGGAGATGTTCCACCTGATCCGAGTCTCGACTTTTTTTTTAAACCGAGGGGGAGGGGGGAGGGTTAGATTTTTACCATGTGATTTAAGATTTTGGGGAGAAAATGGACCGGATTTCAGCATGTTTGGGATGACTTAAACATCACACACTTATGTACGGATATGGAATCGATTCTGGTATGACAACAGTCCTTATAGGGCGCCAGGTGGTCGATGGATCCAGAAATAAGAGGAAATGCAATGGAACTCTGTGTCTGTGTTGAATTATGAAATGCAATGGAACTCTGTGTCTGTGTTGATATTATGTATGTGTGCTGAACAAAGGAACTCTGTGTCTGTATTGATATGTATGTGTGTGCTGAACAAAGGAACTCTGTGTCTGTATTGATATGTATGTATTTGTGTTGAACAAAGGAACTCTGTGTCTGTATTGATATGTATGTGTGTGCTGAACAAAGGAACTCTGTGTCTGTATTGATATGTATGTATGTGTGCTGAACAAAGGAAACTCTGTGTCTGTATATGTATGTGCGCTGTACAAAGGAACAATCTGTGTGTCTGTATTGATATGTATGTATGTGTGGCTGAACAATGGCACTGTGTGTATGTATTGATATGTACGTATGTGTGCTGAACAATGGCACTCTGTGTCTGTATTGATATGTAGGTATGTGTGGCTGAACAATGGAACTCTGTGTCTGTATTGATATGTAGGTATGTGTGTGACCAGGGATCTGTGTCTGTATTGATATGTAGGTATGTGTGGCTGAACAAGGGCACTCTGTGTCTGTATTGATATGTAGGTATGTGTGGCTGACCAAGGGAACTCTGTGTCTGTATTGATATGTAGGTATGTGTGTGTCTGACCAATGGGTAACTCTCTGTGTCTGTATTGATATGTAGGTATGTGTGGCTGACCAAGGGAACTCTGTGTCTGTATTGATATGTAGGTATGTGTGGCTGACCAAGGGAACTCTGTGTCTGTATTGATATGTAGGTATGTGTGGCTGACCAAGGGCACTCTGTGTCTGTATTGATATGTAGGTATGTGTGGCTGACCAAGGGCACTCTGTGTCTGTATTGATACGTAGGTATGTGTGGCTGACTAAGGGCACTCTGTGTCTGTATTGATACGTAGGTATGTGTGGCTGACTAAGGGCACTCTGTGTCTGTATTGATATGTAGGTATGTGTGGCTGACCAAGGGAACTCTGTGTCTGTATTGATATGTAGGTATGTGTGGCTGACTAAGGGAACTCTGTGTCTGTATTGATATGTAGGTATGTGTGGCTGACCAAGGGCACTCTGTGTCTGTATTGATATGTAGGTATGTGTGGCTGAACAATGGCACTCTGTGTCTGTTGATATGTAGGTATGTGTGGCTGACCAAGGGAACTCTGTGTCTGTGTTGATATGTAGGTATGTGTGGCTGACCAAGGGAACTCTGTGTCTGTGTTGATATGTAGGTATGTGTGGCTGAACAAGGGAACTCTGTGTCTGTGTTGATATGTAGGTATGTGTGGCTGAACAAGGGAACTCTGTGTCTGTGTTGATATGTAGGTATGTGTGGCTGACCAAGGGAACTCTGTGTCTGTGTTGATATGTAGGTATGTGTGGCTGACAAAGGGAACTCTGTGTGTTGATATGTGTTGATATGTAGGTATGTGTGGCTGAACAAGGGAAGAGAACAGGGGAAGATGGGAGGCAGAAGCAAGTGCAGACTAAATTCCTCCGTTATGTGAAAAAAAAAACCCACAACCGAACAAACCCAATACAGAAACAAACGAACGAAAAACAGACTCGGCAAAAAAATGGACTGGCTTTCTTTTCGTTATGGGGGTGAGATAAATAAAAAAAACGACGTTAAAAGGCCGGGGGTGGGAGGGAGGGGGCTAAGAATTAAAATGATGAAACTCTTTGTAAAGCAGCGAGAGGAAATAAAAAGTAGGCAAGCCTTCTCTCCCCGTCACTATAATATCACAGTGATATACATGGAGGCTAAACGCGCGCGCGCGCACACACCCCCCCCCCTCCCCCCCCCCCCCCCCCCCCCACACGCGCGCGCGCACGCACGCGCACGCACACACACACACACACACACACACACACACACACACACACACACACACACACACACACACACAGCCCATCGCTGGGACACGGGCGATTTCAGTGGTCAGTCTTTAAAGGTACGGGCGATCCCCGTCGCAAGTGTCGGGAAGGCTTGAGGACTGGAAAACATCAGCGGCCCCACGATGAACATTCCGAGCCCCTCCTGTGCTCCCTCACCCTCAACCCCTCCCCTTTTTACAAGATCGAACAACTTTTCTGGCTCGACGAAATTCCTTCTTCCCTACCCACGCATTGATCTATATAAACAAGCCTAGCTTACTCTGGACCACATGTCTGGAACTCGCTTCCACCGAATCTACAAAACATGAATGCTTGAAAACTTTTCAAGGAACATTTGCATAAACATTTTATGTCTCAGTTATTTGATCTTTCGATTTCAGTGATTAACGCCCATTCGCAAAGTCTTCAGTGAACATACTTTGAATACATCGTCTAAACATAAAACCTACTCCGTTAAAATCGCTCATCCCCACCCCCACTCTGTCTGCCATCCCTTTTCTCCTCCCCCTACCTACCATTCTCTCTTCCCACCCTCCCCTGACCTCTCTCTCTGTAGTTGTATTTGTTTGTAAGTTTCCTTCCGTTTCACCATCCCCATCTCATTAGTACTTTAATGAATAGTTTGGTTATCATAGAAGAATTAGATTAGGATCTTGCTATGTTGAATTGTCAGTATGAATGATACGTGTTGAAATAATGTATGCATAGCAAGGACAGATGGTAAGACTGGGCTTTGGCCTATAACCCCTCCCCTTCTTTTTTTACAAGATCTTCATCCTTGCGTATCAAAGATCAATCATCCATCAATCAATCCCCAAGCAGTTGCATCGGTCATTACTAAACACCCCACGATGGATTTAGCAACAGGCGGACAGCTAGGCCCCCTCCTGTTCTCTCCCCCCACCCACCCACTCACCCCATCTCCCCATATCCCCACTCACCCCCCCCCCCCCCTCCCCGAGTAGTTGGTCACTTATGAATTAGTCATGGATAATGTCCTTCATCCTTGCCTGGCGTTCTCTCGTTTCAAAACTGTCGATGCCGTGCTGATCCTACGTTTACTGAATTCATGACCCAGGCAAGACCTCTCTCGCGGTAGTTGTATTATGTTTGTAAGTTTCCTTCCCGTTTCAAGCATCCCCCATCTCATTAGTACTTTAATGAATAGTTTGGTTATCATCGAAGGAATTAGATTTAGGACTCTTGTTGAATTGTTCATTATGAAATGATACGTGTTGAATCATAGCATTGTTCATGGAAGACTGGGCTGTTGGCCTAAAAATCTTCAATCAAAGATCAATCAATCAATCAATTCCCAAGCAGTTGCATCGGTCATTAACTACCCCACGATGGATTTAGCAACAGGCGGACAGCTAGGCCCCCTCCTGTTCCTCCCCCCACCCACCCACTCACACGCCACTCCTCATATATCCAGCACCCCCCCCCTCCCCGAGTAGTTAGGTCAAGATGAATTAGTCAGTATGATAATAGTTCTGGTTGCCTGGCGTTCGTATTCGTTCAAAAACTGTCGATGCCGTGCTGCGCCACGTTTTACTGAATTCAAACCCATGCAAAGGGTATATGCACCAAGAATATCAACTTCCTCTCTGACTCAGCTCCCTTGCCATTCTCTGGTTCAGTCGAAGGGTGTTGCTGGGCCTCTCGGCTTGAGTCTGGCCGTAGTGAGCATGATGTTGAGGCATGTGACTTCTGTGTTTTGCGTATCTGTAGTGTCTAGGTAGGGATGGTTATCAGCTGTAAGTTATAATTCTTTTGAACGTCTTCTAAATTTGTAATCAAAATAAATACATGTGCTAATTCTGTGTGCCTGTTTTATCGGAAGAATGTCAATGTGATAATTCTACCTCGTCCTAAATTCTGTCCTGGAATGTTTCTGAACATGCATGGAGTTTACCTGATATCTCACACTATTCTATCAACCCTCAAATTAGCGCTCGCTTTCAGCCTCGTGTTTCTGAGTGAATGATTCTCTCTCTCTCTCTCTCTCTCTCTCCTCTCTCTCTCTCCTCCTCCTCCCTCCTCTCTCCTCTCTCTCCTCCTCCTCCTCCCTCCTCCTTCTTCCTCTTTTTTATCCGCAGTTGCTGCCTGTTCATGGCTATCGCCTCAGAACGTATACGTCGGTGTGTTGCCCAATTTAGATATGTGCACGTAACGATAACGGTACATAGAAATCTTAGTCAGATACAGTGTTGATTTATTAACATCCCACAATTGTTTCGAGAAGATCCCCAACACCCCCAAACACTGCTGAGTAGCATCCCTTACACTTCTGAGCACAAAAAGCTTTAGTATGTTAGTTGTATGACCTCAGACCACATAAACTATTTCCCTTTGTGTGATAATAACAAGGGGTTAGTACAGACCTCTGTCTCTCTGTGCCCCAGATATATAGATATATATATATATATATATATATATATATATATATTATATATGTGTGTGTGGTGTGAGAGGGGGGGGGGAGATAAAGAATGAAGAGCACAGCGTTAACAAGTTCATGACTGCAGGATCCTTCGATATCAGCCTGTCAAGATTCATTTTTGGTCCCCTCTTGATCGCAGAATCATTAGTAACCCCCACAACGCGCACACCCCAGCACAACCACCCCCCACCCCCGGACCTACCCACATGTTCGATTTCGATCCTGACCGTGATTCTGAAGAGATCACCTGGAGTTATGACCCAAGGTGCCCGCCATTGATGTCGGTTTCGAAACGACAAACTGAACCGAAGAACCGACAGTCCTTGGTTTATCTTCGTGTCTGAGGTCTCAACTACCACCACCACCAAAAACACGGCCAAGAGAAATAGACATGTGTATGAGCGCGCGCGCGCATACACACACACACACACACACACACACACACACACACACACACACACACAAATAACACACATACACTCACGCGAACGTGTTGCACACACCCACACCCACAGGCAAACACATTAGCACGCGCGCGCGCAGAGAGAGGAGAGGGGATCGTGCGCGCCAAGACACACATAGCGAACACGCGCACATGTACAGGCGCGCGAGCGCATGCACGCACAGAACATACATACACACAAGAAGACGCACGGGTGTTCACAGACGCACGCATACACGTGCGCGCGCACGCTCACACACAAACACATAAACACACATACACACGAAGACACAAAAAAAGCGCACACGCGCGCGCGCTTATACGCATCCCACACACGAACGCGCGCGCGCGCACGCACACACACACACAACACACACACACACACACACACGCGAGAACGTTCAAAGTAGTGCTTATTTAATACCAAATACGAAACAGACGAGCAAATTTTCGGGCATCTACAAACAAGAGACGTCAATCATCTTCAGATCTGAACAAACAAGAGACATCAATCATCTTCAGATCTGAAGAAACAAGAGACGTCAATCATCTTCAGATCTGAAGAAACAAGAGACGTCAATCATCTTCAGATCTGAACAAAACTAGAGACGTCAATCATCTTCAGATATTAACAAACAACAACGTCAGTCATCTACAGATATTGACAAAAC
>JADBJO010005307.1:92500-102500 GCA_016801955.1 Conus betulinus | reverse complement strand
GGTGAGGGGAAGGTAAGGGATGGGGCTGGGGGTGGAGGGGGGGGGGGGGGGGGTAGATGGGTGGGGTTGTTTTGAGAGAGCATTTTGTAGCTTCAGCTTCACGAAGCAGACATCATAACGAGCGGACCACTCCATAAACGCCCCACCGATCATATCGGCAAAGCTCGGAGGCCAATGCCGTAAGTAATAACAGATGTATTTTGCTCATCCATAACTTTCGGATATAAGAGAATTTGTCGTAAAGCGTTTCCCCGCACTCACTACGCCCCCCCCCCCCCCCCCCCCCTCCCCTCCCTCTCTTTTTCACTCGCATAGACGCACACATCTATCTTCACCTAACCCTCATCCAGTTTTCTGTCTCTGTCTCTCTCTCTGTCTCTCTCGCGGTCTCTCAGTTCTCTGTCTGTGTGTATGTCTCTCTCTCTTTCTCTCTCTCTCTCTCTCTCTCTCTGCATGTGTGTGTGTGTGTGTGTGTGTGTGTGTGTGTGTGTGTGTGTGTGTGTGTGTGTGTGTGTGTGTGTGTGTGTCTCTTCTCTCTCTCCCCCCCCTCTCTCTCTCTCTCTCTCTCTCTCTCTCTCTCTCTCTCTCTCTCTCTCTCTCTCTCTCTCTGTGTCTCTCTCTCTCTGTGTACGGAAAGGGGGGAGCGTATGGCGCACGCGCGCTCGCTTACACACACACACACACACACACACACACACACACACACACACACACACACACACACACACACACACACACACACTCGTAAATGAAATGCTGTTTTTCAAAAAAAAAAAAAAAAAAAAAATCCGTTAAAGTATTATCGATGCTCCAGCACTTTTCAAGTTAGTTTGTCTTTTTCCTCAAAAAATGAAAATGTTGTATGGAATCTCTCTTTGTATTTACACAAATCTTTCAAAAGGAGGAGTGATTTGACACGTGTAAATGTGTTTGTTGTGGGTGTTTATATTGTGTGGTGATAAAATACCTTGTTTGAATATTCTGTTTATAACTCACCACCTTCAAATTTGGGCTGCGGCCTTTTCTTGAATACATTATCGTTCTCGCTATGGTTATCGTTATGAATGCTGTATTCGGGCCGGTATAATGTAGAATGCAAATCGCACCGTCAACTCACACTCATTTGACCTGCATTGCTCGCTGTTTGTTGTTTGTTTTGTTTGTTTGCTTGTTTTCTCGGTATTTAATCAGGCGTTCATTTGAAATCAGATGGAGAGCATCAGTGCCCGGGGCATCTTGCCGTTATAGATGTGTTTATTGCTGTGTCTGGCTACATCTGCCTCGTCATGCAGATGTCTGTCTGGCCGTCCAAACTCAGGGGAAATAATGGACGCCCTTGCAGTAACTCTTTCGACTCGTAGCCAAACAACGAAATGCATGACCATGACAATGTGAAGATGGAGGAGAAACAGAGAAAGAGCAATAGGTTTTGTGTGCGTGTGTGTGTGTGTGTGTGTGTGTGTGTGTGTGTGTGTGTGTGTGTGTGTGTGTGCGTGCGTGCGTGCGCGTGCGTGCGTGTGTGTGTGTGTGTGTGTGTGTGTGTGTGTGTGTGTGTGTATGTGTTGTGTGTGTGTGTGTGTGTGTGTGTGTGTGTGTGTGTGTGTGTGTGTGTGTGTGTTGAAATGAGAACTTGCAACATGATAATGATTATTCCAAGCAATGCAGTTAAAGAGGAAGGTTCAGTTTACAAAGAGTCTTTACAAAACTTTCCTCTGTTGGCCAATAGCATATTGTGATCCCTTGCACACACACACACACACACACACACACACACACACACACACACACACACACACACACACACACACACACACACACACACACACACACACACACACACACACACACACACACACACACACACACACACACACACACACACACACACACACACACACACACACACACACACACACACACACACACACACACACACACACACACGCACCGACAAACACGCGCGCGCGCGCGCATAAACCTCTCGCGTTTTGTGAACAGAGTTGAAGACAAAAAAAAAAAAAAAAAAAACATATGCGACGGAAATGTGACGCCAACACATTCATTTAAAGAAAGAGATATTCTTACAGCACTTGGATTCTGTTTTGGACAGAAAGCGAGAAATTTGTTAAATCACACGAATCGTCACCAGTACTCTAATCTATTTTGATTAGCCATTCCATTCTCCTCCGTCTTTAACCCCCACCCCACCCCCCCATCGCTCCCTCCCCTCATCTTCTTCCCCCGCACACCTCTTCCCCCAATCATACTAACTCTTACTCAATCCTTCTCCCCGCCCCCCCCCCCCCCCCTTCCTCCCCCCTCTTCTCCCCCATCGCCCCTCCCAACTTCTCTCTTCATGAAAGACGGGAGAGCGCAGATATGAGGGAGGAAGAAAAAAAATAGTCTGGAAATTTTTTTAAAAGATGGAGTTAAATCATTCCCAGCTTCGTCTGGTGAGGCCGTTCATAAGAAGTGCACTCCTGCGAGAATAGCAATTACATTGAAGCGCAGTTCCCTGAAGAAGAACAAAATCCAACGAAATAACAAACAAGAACGTCGCACCGTGCTCTTGTGGATTAATCAACAAGAATAAACTCACCCCACACACAGTAGCGACAACAACAACAATTCTCTCTCTCTCTCTCTCTCTCTCTCTCTCTCTCTCTCTCTCTCTCTCTCTCTCTCTCTCACACACACACACACACACACACACACACACACACACACACACACACACACACACACACACACACATGCGCGCACGCGCACGCACCCACGGACGGACAGATGTATACACTCACACACACACACACACACACACACACACACACACACACACACACACGCACGCACGCACGCACGCACACACGCACGCACGCACGCACACACACACCACACACACACACACACACACACACACACACACACACACACACGCACGCACGCACGCACGCACGCACGCATGCACGCACACACACACACACACACACACACACACACAGAAGAACATACCCGCCCACCAGCTTCTCGGTTCATCCCCCGTTCTCAGCTGCCATTCCATCCCCTATCCCTTATCTCCCCGCACCCTCCCGCACCTTCCCCCCCCCCCCCCCCCCCCCCCCCCCCCCCCCCCCTTCCCCATTCACCCTATTCACCCCTGCACACAAACACTCGCACATTAAGCCGCCAAATCGTGCTTCAGGTCAAGCGATAGACTTGTGTGAAGAAGTACAGTTTGCACATTCTGTAGTTATCAGCAGAATGAACTTCGAACGAGTAAACAACAAACATTAGGGGAAATCTTGCTCCCACGAAGAAATAAATACACATCCATGACTTCAAAGAAATGTTTTCCTTGTTTGTTCTGTGTGCTCTGTGCTGTCATATCTGCTAGGCGATTCGGTGTCGTAAGCCGCATTCCTTTAGGGTTATTAGGCGTGTATTTTAGTTTCATCGTGGGAGCAAGAGGTACGGTACTTGTTTGTTGTTTACCGTTAACTGTTCCCTGCCTCTTTTCATATTTACCTCCTCTTCTTCTTTTTCTTCTAGTGTCCACAATCATCATGTTGATAATTCTGACACTTTTGTGTGTATGACCATTTTTTTTATCCTGCCAGTAAGGCAGCCATACACCAACTTCGGTGAAGGTGCCTGCTATGTGTAACGTGTCATCCATACCAAAAGCCAAACTGGCCTTCTCTTCCGAAAGTTGGTGATGGGATTTGACGTGTGTGCCAGAAGTTGTGCGTGCGTTCACACACGGAACCTCGGTTTATAGTCTCATTCGAAGGACTGTGTGGGGAATGGAGTCAGAACCAATGTTAACTCCGAGGGAAGAATCCCCGTGTACCGAAACGGCCCGGCGGAGATGCGAACCTGCAACCCCAAGATTACGAATCCGATGCTCTACCAACTGAGGTATTCCGGCCCCTTTCGAATAAGTGAGAACACATAAGACTGTACTAAGGTTCCCCATGTGTCGAAAACAGCTTCTTTAAGGTATCTGGTAAAGATTGACACAGTGGGACATTGTCTGCCTCGTTGACACAGGCACAAGAAGGCTGACACAGTGGGACATTGTCTGCCTCGTTGACACAGGCACAAGAAGGCTGACACAGTGGGACATTGTCTGCCTCGTTGACGCAGGCACGAGACGGCAATCTTAAACGAGACAGAGAAGGCCACATGCCACAGTTAGAATGTTGCATTAAAACACTCTAATCCAGGTAAGTGCTTTGAGGCCTACCATAAATTTGAGCCAGCATTTCATGTTAAACTGATAATTGATCAAAAGAAACAACTCCCTACCAATTATTTCTCTGTTTGGGGGAATTACCAATAATGAAATCACAAACAATCTTCCAATACATGACCTCCCCCACCCCCCCCCCCCCCCCCCCCTTATTAAGTTGACGTCACATTTCAGGCCGTTGAGCTCACCCACGACCCGTTCTCTTTGCGCCGGCTGAAAGTGTCCAAATAGTGCCATTCCTTTGATTTCCATCTTTCTGCTTGGAGTCACCTGGCTTGTACTTTGATGGCCAGATCAAAGAAAATGAGGAGAATCAACTTTCAGACATATCATTAAAAAAAAAAAAAAAAACCTCAAAACAATCTGAACGCGCCAGTCTATAAATACTCGATTGCTTCAGCAAGGCCATGGTGTATTGCTTACTGGTGTGCTGCCACAGCAAATCGTTAATGACGGGCAGGTAGAGTAACTCTAAACTCTTTCTGCCATGATGAGAGGATTATCCGCCCAGAATTCCACGCAGATGCTGCGTACGACACCAAACTTGTTTAGCACGAATGTCAATAGAGAGCACACAGAACAAGGAGACATCCGTTCATCATAGGGGCTAGACGTATCCTACTTGTTCCTTATTTACAGGCACAAGATGTTTAACAGGAGGAGAAGGGTGCACGCACGTGTGTGTGTGTGTGTGTGTGTGTGCGCGCGCATACACTCGTGCTTGCACGCGCACGCGCATGCGCGCGTGCACACACACACACACACACACACACACACACACACACACACACACACACACACACACGTGGAGGGAGGGGGCGCAATGAGGAGAGGAGGGAGAGACTGTGGAGGTGGAGTGGGCACAGTGAGGAGTGGAGGTAGCGAGAGAAACAAAAAAGGCAAGGACAAACGGAGAAAAGAAGGGAACTGGACTTGTATTGAACACGAAGCTTACCCTCACTCTCTCGAATCTCCCATTCACAGACCCTCACCCCCACCCTCACCCTGCACCCCCTCCCCGAACTGCTTATGTAAAACAAAGAGAATTTAAAAAGGGTACAAGGAGAGGGGGGCGGGGGGGAGGGAGGGAGAGAAGAGTGAAGAGACAGGGGGGGAAAGGCCCGTGGAAGAAGCAGGAAGGGGCACAGTTGAGGGGCACAACAAAGGGAAGATTGTGGATGAATGGGCATGTGGTGGAAATATCACTCAATCTGTTCATTGTCTTGCTCTTCACAATCCCCCCCCCCCCCCCACCCATCACCCTCAGTCTGATGCCCCAAGGGAACTGTGTGCAAGCAACCAAGGGGTAGGGTAAAAATGGAGGGGGTGGGGTTGCTGGGATGATGCTGGGGGGTAGGGGGTAGAAAGAGAGGGCATAGATAAAAAAGAAAACAAGGCTGTAAGGGCAAGGCAAAGAGCGTGGAGGTAAGAACGGCGCCCATCATTCATCCGCAATCCCTCCCAGGGTTTTCAGACTCAGACTCCCGAGTCATTTGCCACTTCCTGGCACCACGGGGGTTAATCAAAACTTGCAGAACAAGTAAGGAGAAGGAGGGAACCAACAGACATGGGGCTCCAGGAAGTCTGTAATGGTGTACATCAGATTCAAGATTGACGTCTATGTTTCAGTCTCAGAGCTGCATAATGGCCTTTGCTTCCAGACACAGATCAACAGAGCATAATCATCCGGCCTTCCTTATTGCTACAGCGGGGTTTTTTTTTTTTTTTTTTTTTGCCCTTCCCTTTTCTGTTCTTCATTGGCCTTTTTGTCAGTCTGCTGGATTGTGATGCTCCCTCCCTCCACTACACTTGTCCACCCTCCCCACCCCATCTTTACCCCTAGCATCTGCGGTACTGGAATTATTAGGTGGTGCTCTATGTTAGAAACCGTTGGCAAGCTGCTACAACTCTCGCTGACAACTGTGATCCAAGAGAAGAAAGCTGACTCTGGTGGGGTGGTAAGTAGGCTGACAGTTCAGTTCAGAACACAGCGCTTGGTGATTCCCAGTGCTGTCAGCGAAGGACTTAATATTCATCTTTCAACATCGTTTTTTTTTCTTCCCTTCTCTCCTTCATCCTCCTCCCTCCTCCCAGCCCTATTCACGTTGTCTGTGTTTTACATACTGACCGAAGACTAGTTCATCTACATTTGACCTCCCTCACCTCGCCCAGCTTTATGGTTATTTCTACCGTTTGTTCATTGATTTGTTGCTTGCCTGCAAGAAGAAGGCTAATACGTTGAGGCACATTACTTCAACATTTGTTGGGTGCGTTTCTAGCGACTGACTGCTTCAGTACTTATTTTCGCGAGTATGTATTACAAGGATTAACCTTCATTTTGCTCCTTGTATGTCCATAATGCGAAGGAATCGGATATAGGCCTTACTATTCCCGTTCGTGGACCACAACCTCTTCACTCCTTACACCCTGCCACCACCTTCCTCCTCCGCACCTCTCCACCTCCCTGAGACCCACCTACCCCCCACACGGGAAAGACTGTGACCTGGGATTCTCTTCAGGGAGCACGCAAGACGTCATGGCGAAAGCTTGGCCGGGTGTGCAGTTGTCCTGTCATCACCTATCAGCGGGACAGCAACGAGTGAGGCTGCGAGACACACACGGCAGTTGCTTGACGGTGGCGTTTTCTGCCGGTGTTTTTTTTTTTTTTTTTTGAATCTTTTGGAAATTTCCCGAAAGGGAAAATGATAAATTATTATTTACACCAAGTTCTAACCGATTGACTGTCCCCGCCCTATGAATAATTGAACAATGCTTAGGAAACCCGCTTCTGCGGCGTGGCATTATCGGACGATTTCGGTCGCAACTGATTAACAACGATCACCTGCCCCCGAGGACGTCCTGACGCATGTCTCGATGCTGTGCTCTCTTGGGGCATAGTGAGGTATGTCTGAGTGTGGGGGTGGAGATGGGGGAAGCGTCTGGGCGGTGAGAGGGGGGGGGGGGCGTCTAATCACATGCTCGCCACCACGTGCGAGTGAGTGTGTGCGCACGAGCGTGCACGTGTGTGTGTGTATGTGTGTGTGTGTGTGTGTGTGTGTGTGTGTGTGTGTGTGTGTGTGTGTGTGTGTGTGTGTGTGTGTGAGTGTGTGTGTGTGTGTGTGTGTGTGTGTGTGTGTGTGTGTGTGTGTGTGTGTGTGTGTGTGTGTGTGTGCGTGCGTGCGCGCGCGCGCGCGCGCGCATGTGTGTGTGTATGTGTGTGTGTACGCGCGCGAGTCTGCGTGTATGGATGGTTCTTTGAATATGGATGTGTGCGTGCGTGCGTGCGTGCGTGCGTGCGTGCGTGCGTGCGTGCGTGCGTGCGTGCGTGCGTGTGTGTGTGTGTGTGTGTGTGTGTCTCTCTGACATCAAAACCATTTGTGGTTTTCTAGATTTATCATAAGGGTTTGGTTTGTTGGCTAGTCTGTTTCTTTTCGGGTTGATGAGGTGGTGTCTTTTTCACCCCATCTAATATCACCTAGACTGGATAGACGTTAAATTTGAAACACACACACACACACACACACACACGCACGCACGCACGCACGTACGCACGCACGCGCACACGCACGCACGCACGCACACACACACACACACACACACACACACACACACACACACACACACACACACACGCGCGCGCGCGCACACGCACACACGCATGAAACGCATCCCTCCCAGGGTTTTCAGACTCAGACTCCCGAGTCATTTGCCACTTCCTGGCACCAAGGGGGTTTATCAAAACTTGCAGAACAAGTAAGGAGAAGGAGGGAACCAACAGACATGGGGCTTCAGGAAGTCTGTAATGGTGTACATCAGATTTCAAGATTGACGTCTATGTTTCAGTCTCAGAGCTGCATAATGGCCTTTGCTTCCAGACACAGATCAACAGAGCATAATCATCCGGCCTTCCTTATTGCTACAGCGGGTTTTTTTTTTTTTTTTTTCTTTTGCCTTCCCTTTTCTGTTCTTCATTGGCCTTTTTGTCAGTCTGCTGGATTGTGATGCTCCCTCCCTCCACTACACTTGTCCACCCTCCCCACCCCATCTTTACCCCTAGCATCTGCGGTACTGGAATTATTAGGTGGTGCTCTATGTTAGAAACCGTTGGCAAACTGCTACAACTCTCGCTGACAACTGTGATCCAAGAGAAGAAAGTTGACTCTGGTGGGGTGGTAAGTAGGCTGACAGTTCAGTTCAGAACACAGCGCTTGGTGATTCCCAGTGCTGTCAGCGAAGGACTTAATATTCATCTTTCAACATCGTCTTTTTCTTCCCTTCTCTCCTTTACCCCTTCTCCCAGCCCTATTCACGTTGTCTGTGTTTTACATACTGACCGAAGACTAGTTCATTTACATTTGACCCCCCCCCCCCCCCCCCCCCCCCCCCCCCCCCCCCCCCCCCCCCCCCCCAAGCTTTATGGTTATTTCTACTGTTTGTTCGTTGATTTGTTGCTTGCCTGCAAGAAGAAGACTAATACGTTGAGGCACATTACTTCAACATTTGTTGGGTGCGTCTAGCGACTGACTGCTTCAGTACTTATTTTCGCGAGTATGTATTACAAGGGTTAACCTTCATTTTGCTCCTTGTGTGTCCATAATGCGAAGGAATCGGATATAGGCCTTACTATTCCGTTCGTGGACCACAACCTCTTCACCCTTTACACCCTGCCACCACCTTCCTCCGCACCTCTCCACCTCCCTGAGACCCACCTACCCCCCACACGGGAAAGACTGTGACCTGGGATTCTCTTCAGGGAGCACGCAAGACGTCATGGCGAAAGCTTGGCCGGGTGTGCAGTTGTCCTGTCATCACCTGTCAGCGGAACAGCAACGAGTGAGGCTGCGAGACACACACGGCAGTTGCTTGACGGTGGCGTTTTCTGCCGGTGGGCTCTGCAGTTATCAAGTATGGGCTGGTACACCCATGGGAACGCTTCCGTACAGGTTCTGTTGTGTCACATCCGTTGGCCGTTACTTAATGGTATCTGCCAGGGCGCAGTTACGTCCCTTCACGTGTTGATTAATGGGAATGACCTGTGCGTGTGCCCGCACCGTGTGTGAGCATAGCACAGGCTTCCAAGGGTGGAGCAGGATTGCAGTCAGCTGGTTTGTTTGGCAGTTGAATACAACACTTCCCTAAGTCCTAACCGCACCTTCAGGTGTATCGTCCCTCCCCCCCCCCCTCCCTCCACACCTCTCCACCTCCCCAGACGTACCTTCTCCCACACCATCACCGCCCCGTCCTATAATGCTTTTTATTTCAGCGTGTGTTTTTTTTTCTAATCTTTTGGAAATTTCCCGAAAGGGAAAATGATAAATTATCATTTACACCAAGTTCTAACCGATTGACTGTCCCCGCCCTATGAATAATTGAACAATGCTTGAGGAAACCCGCTTCTGCGGCGTGGCATTATCGGACGATTTCGTTCGCAACTGATTAACAACGATCACCTGCCCCCGAGGACGTCATGACGCATGTCTCGATGCTGTGCTCTCTTGGGGCATAGGGAGGTATGTCTGAGTGTGGGGGGGTGGAGATGGGGGAAGGGTCTGGGCGGTGAGGGGGGGGGGGGGCGTCTAATCACACATGCTCGCCACCACGTGCGAGTGAGTGTGTGCGCACGAGCGTGCACGTGTGTGTGTGTATGTGTGTGTGTGTGTGTGTGTGTGTGTGTGTGTGTGTGTGTGTGTGTGTGTGTGTGTGTGTGTGTGTGTGTGTGTGTGTGTGTGTGTGTGTGTGTGTGTGTGT
>JADBJO010005307.1:82500-85000 GCA_016801955.1 Conus betulinus | reverse complement strand
AAATTTTAAGTAAGTCCTCAATAATATGTGACAATGGCATTGACTCGGGGTCGATTTTTTTCATACCTGTAAAGAGATGCAGATGCTGTATCTTTATTGGATGCTACTTGGTATATTTTTAAGTGCTGCTGCGTTCTTCTATTTTGTGTGTCTAGGCCACATAACGTGAATAGACATTAAACTGAAGACTACACACACACACACACACACACACACACACACACACACACACACACACACAAGCGCATACACTCGTCCTCGCACGCGCACGCGCGCACGCACAAATACACACACACGCGCGCGCGCGTGCGCAAGCGCAAACGCGCGCTCGCACACACACACACACACACACACACACACACACACACACACACACACACACACACACACACACACACACACACACACACACACACACACACACACACACACACACACACATAGAGCTTTCATTCATCAGTTTACTACCTGTGACACGTCTGTCGAGTTACGTATCATTCTAGTACGTAATTTGTTTTCTATTACGTCATATTGAAATATTTACGTCTCTTCCCTCACTACCTTACCTATATATATATATATATATATATATATATATATATATATATATATATATATATGTGTGTGTGTGTGTGTGTGTGTGTGTGTGTGTGTGCGTGCGCGCGCGCGCGCACGTGTGCATGCGCGCGTGCATGCACTTTCAAAGCAAAAAAAAAAAATCAGTATATAAAAAAACTGACGTTCGAGTGTGTGTGTGTGTGTGTGTGTGTGTGTGTGTGTGTGTGTGTGTGTGTGTTTTTATATATGACATTATTTTATGCTATTCGTTTTTCTTTGGACTCTCTTATCTTTATTGTTGTTGTTGTTGTATTGTTCTTGTTGTTTTTGTTGTTGTTGTTGTTGTTGTTGTTGTTGTTTATATTAGCATTATCGGGCCGAAATGCATATATGCCTTGAATGAGATAATTCACAGCCGATTTAAGATTCGTTTATTCATTTCTTTTTTTTTTTTTTTTTTTTTTTTTAATTCTTCGTCTTCTTTGTCTTTCTGTATTTTATTTAATATTTTTCCTCTCTTTCTTTTATTCTTTTTCTTCTTTCTCTCTTTCTTTTTTTTCCTCGTCCTTTTTCCTTTCCTTCTTTCCTTTTTTTTTTTTTTTTTTTTTTTTTTTTGTTCTCTTCCTTCTCACTCTTTTTCCTTCTTCTTCATCAGCGTCTTCTTCTGTTTCTTTTTTACCCTGTCGTCTCCCTTTCCTTCTCCTCTACCTCTTCGTCCTCCTCCAACCCTCTTCGTTCTCCTCCTCCTCCTCTAACTCCTCCACCTTCTTCAACTCAACCCCCCCCCTCCCACGTCCTCTTCCTCCTTTTCCTTCTTCTTCCTTTCTTTTTCGTTGTTGCTCTTCTTCACGTTCTTCTGCCGCTGATTCTGTTGTGGTGGCTTATACCTATGCCTATCTATCCATCTCTCTCTCTCTCTCTCTCTCTCTCTCTCTCTCCTTCTCTCTCTCTATATATATATATATATATATATATATATATATATTGAATTATAAACAAAGCTTGCTCTTATGTCTTAGATTGTAGAAATCTACAATCTAAGACATTAGAGCAAGCTTTGTTTATAATTCAATATTTCTTGCAGTCATTGTAACGGTAAGCCTTCATATCTGCAGTGGTAGATGATTCTGCCAACTGACAGTATGTGCTTGTGTGGGTGAATGGGGAATAATAAATGCTTCTCAGAATGAACCTTCAGCAAGCTTATAGTCTCCAAAGGGGAGACCATCTCCATGGGGGAGAAAGCTCACTAACATATAACTCCTGGTCAGATACCGGTATTCCTGAAACCTGAACCTGATTGTTTCTCTCCTCAGTGACCGCGGAAAGTGGTAATTTGACTCCTCTGCCTTTTCGGTTTTAAGAAGAATGCTATACCAGAAAAAGGCTGGTGTGCAATACCATAGTATGTTTGTTGAGTTTTCAAAAAAAAACTAACTAAAGGTGCCACCTAAGAAGCAAAAGAAAATCATGAAAGATCAAAAACAAGCTACATTTTCTTGTGAAAAGTAGAAATATAAAAAAAGATAACCTCTTAAGACACAAGTGCTGAGGGCCAGTTCTTGGAATGAATCCACAAGGGACTAAATTACAATGAAACAATAAATTCAAGGATAAGTACCGAGCACCATTCCAGCAACTTACAGAGCAGCTAGGTGTTGCAATGACTGCAAGAAATATTGAATTATAAACAAAGCTTGCTCTTATGTCTCAGATTGTAGAATATAGAAATAGGGGGGGGGGGGTGGGGGGGGTAAGCCTTCATATCTGCAGTGGTAGATGATTCTGCCTAACTGACAGTATGTGCTTGAGTGGGTGAATGGGGAATAAATAAATGCTTCTCAAAATGAACCTTCAGCAAGCTTATAGTCTCCAAAGCGGGAGACCATCTCCAATGGGGAGAAAAGCTCACTAACATATAACTCCTGGTCAGATACCGGTA
>JADBJO010005307.1:62500-70000 GCA_016801955.1 Conus betulinus | reverse complement strand
TCCCGCCCTGTGCTCTACACAACACGACTTCAAAGCTGTTCAAATATATTTACCCCCCCCCCCCCCCTCCCTCCCCTTCACCCGTTTCCTGCTTTTCACACATTCCTGGTAAATCAACATTCGTGCTTCCTTTTTCTAAGTGGTCAGGTCAAAGCCATCAGTATGTGTTAGAAAGAAAATTGAAAACGAGAGAGAAGTTCATCGCCTGCCTTGCTTCAGAGAGTATTGTCTCCCCTTACAAGTTTGTCTGGCCTGCAATATCTGTGGATTTGGGTCAAAATGGCGATGGAATTTGCCATGCGTAAAAGAATGTCGTATTTATTCTTCCTTCTAAAATTGTCAGTTTGGTGTTTCGTTCCTTCTTTTCCTTTCCCTTGTCCTTTTTCTTTGCTTCTATTCTCGTCTCCTTTCGTTTCTGATTCTCTCTTTCTTTCCTGTCTTTGTTTCATTTCTTTCTTTCCTTTCTTTCTTTCTTTCTTTCTTTCTCTCTTTCTTTCTTTCCTTTCTTTCTGTCTTTCTTTCTTTGCTTTCTTCTCTTTCTTTCTCTGCTTTCCTTCCTTCCTTCCTTTCTTTCTTTCTTTCTTTTTTTTTTTTCTTTCTGTCTTTCCTTTCTTTCTTTCCTTTCTTTCTTTCTTTGCTTCCTTGTTCGCTCCCTTCTTCTTTTCCATCTTTCGTACATGTACTCTCTCAGTTACTGGGTGAGAAGAGTGTTCAGGATTAGCTATCATTGAAGATTGAAGTGGGGAAGGGGTGGGGTGGGGGGGGGAGACGGGTATGACATTCATTCTGTTTGCTTGCGTGTTGGTTGGTTTGTATGTGCGTGTCGCACTCGCCACCTCTCGTTTTAACTGTGTAACAGTCCTAACAAACATTGGGATTCCAAACTTTACTGATGGTGGGGTCCAAAATATTCATCTCTAGCTGTACTGTGCAGTCAGTGTCCAGTGTGTAGTGGCCAGCTGATTGACATTTGATCTGCTTCTTCCTTTTGGCACTGTCTTATGCATAACAGAACTTGCATGAAGAGTCAGAAACCTTGGCTAGAGCTAACAGTAAATGTGAGGAGGGGTGGGATGGCGCCAACACCACAGTGTCGACGTTTGTTGTTAAATGTCATCACGTTGTTCTTGATGTCCTTTCAAGTGACAATTTTGTCTTCCACACATATGTATTTAACATGAATACTCTCCTTCTGTGTTAGACACTGAAAGGCACAGATTTCGACAGGTTCAGAATCAGGCATGCTATCCATATCTAAGGCCTGCCGTCCCTAATTTTCATGTAGATATGGACAATATCGAAAATCTAACCAACTAATTTTATTCTTTATATTTTGTGCGCATTATTTCGAACTGGTCGTCCATCTAAGATCAATGTTAGGTCTTGTCATCTTGATTGGTTATCAAACGTTTCAAAGGGCCCATGGCATGGCAATGCTCATACTATCAACTCAGCCATGCAACACCCCTGTTTTCACATGGCGAGGATACTGTGTACTATTGATACGTCAGTCACTATTAACCTTTCACTACGCTTTGAATGCGTAAATAAACAATGAGTTTGACAGTAGGATGAGTCGACATAGTTCTATTCAGAAAATGTCGACTTATCAGATGTACTGGAAAAGTCGGAAGCCGGCGAAATCGGCGAAAAGGAAAGTATTTTTGGCTGTTTGTTTGTTTGTTTTGTTTTTTTCCCTCAGGCGTGTCGACTTATCATTCCAGGCAGTCTCCACCAGTCTCAGTTTTAGTGTCATGAAGGAGACGTCACTGCGTGCAAACTATTCCATATACGCTACACCACATCTGCCACGCCACAAGACTTAGTGCCCAGGGGTTAAGGTTAAAAGCATCGGTCAGTGAATTCACGAGGAAAGAGAGATGAAGAGGGGTTTTTGAAAACGACGTGTAAGCAGGGCTGTTCATTAATCCAGGGTCCTTATCAGGCTTCGCGTGTCTGCCTAATCATTATGGTCTGCGCTACTGGAGTGGGGAGGGTGGGTGCGTGCGTGCGTGCGTGCGTGCGTGCGTGCGTGTGTGTTGTGTGTGTGTGTGTGTGTGTGTGTGTGTGTGTGTGTGTGTGTGTGTGTGTGTGTGTGTGTGTGTGTGTGTGTGTGCGTGCGTGCGTGAGTGTGTGTATGTGTGTGTGTGTGTGTGTGTGTGTGTGTGTGTGTGTGTGTGTGTGTGCGTGCGTGCGCGCGTGTGCATAGTGTATGTACACATGCGTTTATGCCGTGCATGCACGCATATGTATATGTGCATGAACGTACACCGTAAAGCAGCAGGTGGTGGTGGTGATTATGGTAGGGTGGTGGTAGTCGTGGTGGTGGTTATGGTTGAGGTGGTTATTGCAGTAGAGGCTGTATAGTAGTTATTGTTGTGGATGTTATGATTAATACAGTTGATTGTCGTGGTCATCATCATCATCATCATCATCATCATCATCATCTATCATCATCGTCTTCATCATCATCATCATGAATATCTTCATCATCATCATCATCATCGTCTTCCTCTGCTTCTTCTTCTCCCTCTTCCTCCTCCTTGTCCTCATCCTCATCCTCTTTCTCCACCTAGCCGTCCAACAATCAGGTCATTTCTCCAAAGGTTTGTCTTTTTCTTTGGGGTGATTCAGAACGAACGAACAAAAAGAATAAAGACATGTTTGCAAAGAGCATAAAACCTCCAGTATAGCTCAAAATGGCCATGCGATTTGGATGTAAATGTCAAGGCGTGCTTATGTCGAGTTTACGATCGCTGGTACTCAAAATAAATATTGTTGAAGCAGAAAAAAAAAACAACACTTTCAGATACCCATTAAAATGTGCACGTCTCTGCCGTACAGGATAAATAGTTCAGAAAGACATAAACCGTGTCTTTTTTTTCTCCGTTTTTTTACATTGTCTTCTTTCTTCTTTCTTTTGTTTCTTTCTCTCCTTCTTTCAACTTATTTTTCTTCTTTTTTGCTCTTGCTCTTGCAGATGCCTTATGGTTGTTTCTGTTTGTTTTGTTTGTTTGCTTGCTTGGTTTTCATTTTCCGCCTTAATTTTTCTTTTTTTTTTTTTTTTTTTTTTGGGCTTTTTTTCCATTAAGTTTCCCTTTTTTTCGTTTTCTTTGTCTTCCTCTATTTTTGCCTGTCTTTTGTCGGGTTTATTTTGTCCCGTTTCTATTCTCTTCTCTCTTGACTTTCATTTCACATCTTTTTTCAGTTCTTTAAAATGGCAAAGTGTATATTGTGTTCTTATTGAAGTCACCCGCTAGAAGGACGAAGTGTATACCGGGTCTTGGTGAAGTCACCATAGAAGGGCAATGTGTATACTGGGTCTTTAGTGAATTCGCCAGACAATGGTGATGTTTATGTTGGGTCCTTACGGAAGTCACCAGGAAAATGGCGATGTGGATTTGGGGCTCTGACGGATCGCCATTAAAATAGTGATATGTATGTTGAGCCCTTACGGACATTGTGGTTATGACAATGACATAGCGATTTGTATGTTTAGCCCTTACAGACATTGTGGTTATGAAAATGACAGTATGTATATTGGGATATGTATGTTCGGCCCTTACATTGTCGTTATGAAAATGACAATATGCATATTCTGCCCTCACTGATATATCCGCTAATATGGCGATGTGTTTGATGGGTCCTTGGTCAAGTCACCAATTAAATGACGAGACGTATGATGAGCTCGTACTGAAGTTACCATTAACTGGCGATGCGTGTATCGAGTCCTTAGTGAATTCACCTTTAAACTGACGACGTGTATGACGAACCCTTGCTGAAGTCACTATCAAAATGGCGAATTGTGCGTCGGGTCTTGACGGAACCCACCATCAAAAAGGTATCGTGTATATTTGGTCCTTACTGAAGGCACCAGCTGTGTATTTGGGGTCACTGACGAATTTATCATTGAAATGGCGATGTACATATTGGGTCATTACTGAAGTCAGTATGAAAATAGTGATGTTTATGGGTCTTTACTGAAGTCACTATGAAAATAGTGATGTGTTTGGGTCCTCACTGAAGTCACTAAGAAAATGGTGATGTATATGGTCCTTAAGTCCTTAAAGGCTGCAGCCCAGGCAGACAGAGCAGCGTCAGACTTCACCTGTGCCCTCTGCCACAGGGACTGTCATTCCCGCGTCGGACTGGCCAGCCACACCCGTCGCTGTACCAGAATAGACACCTAGAGCGCAACTCCATAGTCTTCCGACACTGAAGGATGCCTACTACTGTGTGGTCCTTACTGAAGTCACTATGGAAATAGCGATGTGTATATTGAGCCTTTACTGAAAGCACCACGTCAAAAGCGATATAAATACTGGGTCCTTATTGCAGTCACTGAAAATTACGATGCATGATAAATAGGGCCTTACTGAAGTCACCATGAAAATATCTGTGTGTACATTTGGCACTTACTGAAGACACCATGAAATTGGCTATGTGTGTATTGGGTCCTTGCTGAGGTCATTGTGAAAATACCGATGTGTATGGTGGGTCTCACTGAGGTCACTATGAAAATGTCGATGTGTGTCTTGGGTTCTCTCTGAAGTTTCCATGAACATAGCGATGTGAAGGACGGGCCCTTACTAAAGTCACCTTTATTATGACTATTATTATATTGGGCATTTATATAGTGCCTATTCTCGGTCACAGACCAAGCTCTAAGCACTTTACAATAAACACACTACCTCTCTCACTCAACGGGCTGCCTACCCAGGTAGAGCCGGCCGAAGAGCAGCCTACTGGCGCTCATTCAGTCGTTTCCCGTACCATTCAAAATCAGTCTCTCATTTTCATTTATCTCATCTATTCCTCCAGTTTCTCACATAGGATGCATGCGATGTTTATACGTGTCCTCCATTTCCACCGGTACACGATGGCACACGATAACAGTAAGTGACAATTTTTATGGCTTGGTAAGAAATACCAGGCGGCTATCTTCAATCTGCATCAATTTGCCAGGGCAGCGGGGGAACCTCCTGCTCTTTTCGATTTTCAACTGCCGTGGGTTCTTTAACGTGTGCAGGGGGGCCAGGAAGACACACGGGTCAGACTCGCTTATATAGTCCCCATCCGATGGATCCGACGTTCAGTTCGATTTGTCATTCAAACTGGGAAAGAAGGGGCGAGAAAGGCAGGGCTCGAACCCACGCACTTCTCACACGTTGGATTGGCAGGCGAACGTCTTAACCACTGTGCCACCTTTCTTCCTTTAAAATGACGATGTCTGTGTGGAGCCCTTACCGAAGTACCAAAAGGCGAGGCGTATATTGGGTTTTTACTGACGTCATTATGAACATAGTGGTGTGATTGTATATTGTGTCGTTTCTGTTGTCACCGTTAAAATCGCGATGCGCAGGCTAGGCCCTTACTTAGGTCACAATGAAAACGGCGAAGTGTCTAATGTATCCTTATTGAAGTCACAACGAAATGGGTATGTGTACATTGGGTCCTTTCTGAAGTCGCTATTAAAATGGCTATGTGTGCATTGGGTCCTTACTTACTTAATCACCATAAAACTCGTGATGTGTATGCTGAGCCCACGCTGAAGTTACTATAACAATGGCGATGTGTGCATTGAGTCCTCACCTTTGTCACTATAAAACTAACGACGCCAGAACGTCCTCAGGAGAAGAAGAAGAAGAAAGAAGAAGAAGAAGAAGAAGAAGAAGAATTAGGAAGCCAAGGAGAAAATAAATTCATTTTTGTGCATGCAAATTCTCCGCTAACTTTGAAAATTACGTAACAGTCAGTATACCTAGTATGTTATGATGTGATGATATGATGTACGTGTTTTAGTGGATCTAGATCAAGTATGCTATAATAGATATCAATATGAATGAACAACATTATAGTGGATTCGTATGGCAATGACGCATGCCGCAGTGGACTTGAATGTGGATGCAATATGCCATACTAGATCAGGATATGGATGAAGTATGGTTGTAATGGATCAAGATGTGGATGAAATATGTCAATGGATTTGGATGTGGACGAAGTATGTTAAAGTAGAATCTGGAAGCAGAATATGTCACAATGGATCTGAATATGAATGAAGTATGTCTTACTGGATCGGACGTGAATGAGGTATGTCATAGTTAATCTGAATTTATATGAAGTATTCCATGGTTGATCTGAATGTGAATGAAGTATGTTATGGTGGATCTGAATGTGAATGAAGTATGTTATGGTGGATCTGAATGTGAATGAAGTATGTTATGGTGGATCTGAATGTGAATGAGTATGTTATGGTGGATCTGAATGTGAATGAAGTATGTCATGGTGGATCTGATGTGAATGAAGTATGTTATGGTGGATCTGAATGTGAATGAAGTATATCATGGTGGATCTGAATGTGAATGAAGTATGGCATGGTGGATCTGAGTGTGAATGAAGTATGTTACGGTGGTGGATCTGAATGTGAATGTGAATGTATATCATGGTGGATCTGAATGTGAATGAAGTATGTCATGGTGGACCTGAATGTGAACGAAGTATGTCATGGTGGATCTGAGTGTGAATGAAGTAGGTCATGGTGGATCTGAGTGTGAATGAAGTATTCCATGGTGGATCTGAATGTGAATGAAGTATTCCATGGTGGATCTGAGTGTGAATGAAGTATGCCATGGTGGATCTGAATGTGAATGAAGTATTCCATGGTGGATCTGAATGTGAATGAAGTATGCCATGGTGGATCTGAATGTGAATGAAGTATGTTATGGTGGATCTGAATGTGAATGATGTATGTTATGGTGGATCTGAATGTGAATGATGTATGTTATGGTGGATCTGAATGTGAATGAAGTATGCCATGGTGGATCTGAATGTGAATGAAGTATGCCATGGTGGATCTGAATGTGAATGAAGTATGCCATGGTGGATCTGAATGTGAACGAAGTATGTCATGGTGGATCTGAGTGCGAATGATGTTGAAGATGTATGCCATAGCTTATCAGAATGTGGGTGAAATATGTCATAGCGGATCTCAATGAAGTATGCCACAGTGGATATGGATGTGGTTGAAGTAAGTCAAAGAGGACCTGGATGTGTATCAAGTATGCCATAGTAGATATGAATGTGATTGAGTATGTAGAAAAAATATATCATTGTGGATATGGGTGTGGTTGAACATGTGGATAAAGTATGTGATAGTGGATATGGATTTGGATGAAAAATGTCATCGTGGATCTGGATGCAGTTAAGATGTGTCATTGTGAAAATGATTGTGGATGAAGTATAGCATACTTAGTGTTGATATGGTTGAAGAATGATAATGAAGATCTGAACGTGTCTCAAACTAAGTCTGGATGTGGATGAAGAATGTAATAGCAATTTCTTTTCTTTTCTTTTTCTTTCTTTCTTTCTTTCTTTCTTTCTTTCTTTCTTTCTTTCTTTTTCTTTCTTCCTTATTTCTTTCTTTCTTTCTTCCTTTAAATTTGAAAGAGAATAACTCGAATGTAGCAGGCTAAAGACGAGAGAAATAACAAAAGAAGGAAA
>JADBJO010005307.1:55000-60000 GCA_016801955.1 Conus betulinus | reverse complement strand
CAGGTCATAACTCAAAAGTTCATAGAAAACACATAAAAATTCAAAGTTCATAGAAATCACGTCACGATACCTAAGTTCTTAGAAAACGAGTCACAGCTCTAAAGTTCACTGAAAACACGTCACAGCTCCGAAGTTCATAGAAAACACGTCACAGCTCCGAAGTTCATAGAAAACACGTAACTATTTCAACGTTCATAGAAACCATGTCACAGCTCCAAAGACCATAGAAAACACGTCACAGCGCCAGAGTTCATAGAAACTATGTCACAACTCTAAAGTTCATAAAAAAAACACATCACAACTCCATTATCCATAGAAAACACGTCACAACTCCAAAGTTATAAAAAAACACGTCGCAGCTCCAAAATTCACAGAAAGCACTGTATAACTCCAAAGTTAATGTAAAACACGTCACAACTCAAAAGTTCATAGAAAGCACCTCACAACTCCAAGATCATAGAAAACACGTCACAACTCCAAAGGATATAGAACCACGTCCAGGTCTGATTCTCTTTCATGAGGGTCAATCAACAAATGTGAACTGAATAAAGCGATAGAAACGAGTCACGTGGACATTACGGATTTTAGAACAGTAAATATATTCCACTGCGTAAAAAGCAAAACCAGGCTCAATCCAACATTTGACATATGGAAGACGTGTGGATGAATGAACAGAGGTACCCTGCACGCAAAATTCAGCCCTGTGGTGTGAAGTAGCATTCTCATACTAGGCCAATGACTGCTGCTTTACCTTCCTTTGACGTGAGGAGAGGTTTAGCAACGGAGGACATTTCGGGGTCAGGAAACGAAGAACAAGAGATGAAAGTAAGACAAAATATGTTTGAAATAAAGAAGATCCCAGACACAGAACAGGGATCAGAAAAGATCTAGTTGCAAAGTGAAACGACTGCAGGCGGAAATCTAAACCAATCTTAAATACATGTCAGCGAACCGCCCAGAGGAACGTGGACAAACGAGTCACAAGACAAAACACAACGATTCAACGCCTTCTTCCTTGCGCTGAACACACAGAAGCAATCTGAAGCGATCAAAGCTAAGTGCATTTTTTTTTTTTTCGTTTTTGTTTCACCTGAGGAAGACCTAAGAGGTCGAAACGCGCTGTGTTTTGTCTTGTTACTCGTTTGTCCACGTTCCTCTGGGCGGTTCGCTGACATTTATTTAAGATTTATTAAGGGATCAGAAAGACATCGTCAGCTGCAAAATGTTAACACGTACTTTGTTTCGTCAAAAAAAAAAAAAAAACCCAGTTAAATCTGAATAAAAAGGGGGCCCTTTAACAGGAAGGTAAAAAAAATAGGCCTGCTGTAGAAAAGTTTTACCAGCTATACTGAAAAAAAGCTTTCATTTTAAATCATCCCATTCACACAAGGACACAAAATGTAAGTGTGTCACATAAAAATTCAAGTACAACGAGAACAGGCTGACAGCTAGCCTTTTGCTCAATAGCTATTTCTCCATACCCCCCTGGGTTTGCATGCTCTAAATGGGTTCAAACCGAAAGCCTAAAGCGTACTTCTCTTTAAGCATCAGTTGTAAATGATTTACGCTTTCTTTTCTGTCAAAAGGAATAGGCTCTAAATTCAATGCCTTTCACATCCTTGGCCCCAAACAGATGCCATCCTCGCGAAGCAAAACGATGATCCCACAGTCACAAAACTCGAATGCTGTAATAACCAACGAAGACATTTTCCCCGAAGACCACTTCTTTCCAAAAAAAAAAAAAAAAAAAAAAAGGAAAAAAAAAAGGAGTGACGCACCTTTTAAAGAATCAGTAAAAACAATTGGAACTCTTAAAGATATTGTTAGAAACGACTGCTGTTATTTGGCACATCTGCCCTAACATCCTACCAAAACTACACACGTTGGTAAGCAACGATTGCTGTTGTTTGAGATGAAACATCATAGCAACCTTTTCAAAATGAAAGAAACAGGAATTGGATTGCCTTAATTGATGACCTAACCATTGCATGACTGTTGAAAACGTTGGCACCAGACTTTTCCGTTCTGTACACAGTTTTGACGTCATTCCTGTGTAGACTCTTCCCCATCAGCATCATGTCTGCAACCTTTGTCCAATTCGCTGAAACAATTTGCTGTGTTCATAATCTTCGTAATGAAAATTCGATCCGAACTTCTATTCCTCTATGTGTGTGTGTGTGTGAGTGTGTGTGTGTGTGTGTGTGTGTGTGTGTGTGTGTGTGTGTGTGTGTGTGTGTGTGTGTGTGTGTGTGTGTGCGTGCATGCGTGAGTGCGTGCATGCGTGAGTGCGTGCGGTGTGAGTGTGCGCGCGCGCGCGTGTGTGTGTTTTCTTTTTCTTTCTTTTCTCTCCAGGCGTGTTGATTGCAATTTACCTTTCTCCAGCTGTTCAAAATTAATTCTTGACAATCTCTTCAAAACCATGCTGCTTGCCAAGAATCGAAACACACGTCTGCTCTTCTGTACACTCTTCGATGGTTGCCTCTTCATAAACGAATGGGCACCACGATTCTCTCCATATGCTTCAGTTCCCTTGCTTCATCAGACTCTAAATGTCGACCAGAGATCGCTTCTAGGTGCTTCCATTCCCGGTCTTGATCAGATCAGATTCTAAATGTCAGCCAGATTTTCTCAACCATTCTACTCCCTCACGATAACTGCGCTCAGTCGCTCAAGGACGATTTTCTCAGGATTTTATCTGTCACAACAACATATCTTTCTGGTGTTCAAAGTCCAGCCGTGTCGAACAATAGTTCCAGTCTTTAAGACATTCAACTTTTTATAACAATCTTTGAAAGGTGATCTGGAAACATAAGCGCTGGCGTTAGAATAACGCTTCCACTCCTCCCGCGTCTGTCTTGAGCCGAGTTATTCCTTTCTGTTAGAACGTTCATGCCCCTGTTATGTTCAGCTGTGCTCGGTAGTGCATGCACGCATGTGTTGTGTGAGTGAGTGAAAGTGTGAGTTAGTGGGTAAGTGAGCGTGCGTGCGTGCGTGTGTGTGTGTGTGTGTGTGTGTGTGTGTGTGTGTGTGTGTGTGTTCGATTATATGTCTGCGTGCGCATGTGAGTGTATCCATGTGTTGGGGGGGGGGGGGGGGGGGGGGGGGGGAGTGAGAAGGGTGCGCGCGCGCGCGCGTGTGTGTGTGTGTGTGTGTGTGTGTGTATGGATTGAGTGGGCAGGGTTGGATCAGCAGGGAGAGGAGGCTTGAAGGGGGGGGGGGGGGGGGGGAGGGCATGGGGATGAGGGCGGCCTATGACGTCCGTGTGTTGGTGAGTGTTGGAGGTACCTTCGAGTCTGTCGTTTCCTGTTTGTTGCATGTCTTCCTTTGGTTGGCTAAGCTGGTGCCACGTGTTGTCACTGGTTTTCGTCTTATTTCATCGTTTATCTCTAAATCATTTTTGCGATATACATTTCTGCCATACTTTCCTTTCACGCATGTGTCTCTTTCCCGTTGAATTGTAAGAGTTCAGGTATAAATTCAGATGTACCATTCAAGATGTACATGATAACGATGATGGTGATGATGGTGATGATGATGAGGAGGAGGAGGAAGAGGAGGAGGAGGAGGAGGCGGAGGCGGAGGAGGACGAGGAGGACAATGATGATGATGATGATGATGATGATGATGATGATGATGATGATGATGACGACGACGACGACGACGACGATGTCGACGATGATGTTTACCTCTGCTTTGAAATGAAACTGACAAGACAAACAGAATATGAAGCCGAATGACTAACTACGGCAATAACTAACATAAATGCCTGCGAAAAATAATAATAATCAGCTTCTATGAAAATATAAATGAGAGCTAGCTTTAAGAAACACAAGTGCTTAGAAATTAGCCAGTGTACTTGGCAACTGCTGAGATGCCTTTTCTCTTCTGTAGTTCTACAGATTTAGCCCCAGTGTGCTAGGTAGCAGTAGGGATCTCACTTCAGTTCAGAAGTCATTTTAGGTTTGAAATCAAATAATAATTAAGGGTGAAAATGGAAAAAAAAAGATACTCAGTTAATGTCCTGTTCTAGATTGCATACATAAGCTATAATTACGGTCCATACATGTGCAAAACATTTTTTTTTCAGTCTTTTTTTCCATGCATGTCTTTTTTCTCTTTACACACACACACACACACACACACACACACACACACACACACACACACACACACTTGCGCGCGCGCACACACACACACACACACACACACACACACACACACACACATGCACACACACACACATACACATACACACACACCTCTGTGTCTGTCTGTCAGTTTGTCTGTCTGTCTGTCTGTCTGTCTGTCTGTCTCTCTCTCTCTCTCTCTCTATATATATATATATATATATATAAATATATATATATATATATTATGCTGAACAATATATAATGACCTAATGACCTAATGAAATTCTAAAAGTGCTCAACCCCTTGGGGAATAAAAGGAAGTTTTAAAATCAACAGGTCTGTTTCGAGCGCTCGCTCTCCTCAGGATGGTTTTGGGTCGCCTACTGCCGGTGTTATATGGCCCAAGGTCACTGTTTGCACGTGCGGATTGGCTGCACGTGTTGTTCGGTTTTCATGTTGTTTTACAGTTCAGGGTGCATTTGCTGACAACGATTTTTCCATTTGCGCCTGCAGTTGTTTACTATTTTCTGCTTTAGTATTTAGAGTTGCTAAGTGTGGTTTACATAGTATTAACCATTTTTCTGTTGAATATAGGTTGCATCTTTTTAAAATGTTATTGTACGGTGATGCCCTTTTTATGATTTTCCAGGATATGTTCGGTTTGCTCTATTAATCTTTTAAAGTAGAATTGTGGGTTGGAAAATGGCATATTTTTTGTTGATTGTCTAAAATTGATTTCCTCCATTTTAAAATTCATCAGGCCACAGTGCTCAACGTGAGGAGCTATTACCAAGAATAGCACTGAAGGCCTAATAAAATTCTAAAAGTGCTCAACCCCTTGGGGAGCAACGCTCGGAACAGATCCGTAGA
>JADBJO010005307.1:45000-50000 GCA_016801955.1 Conus betulinus | reverse complement strand
ATGTGTATGTTGTGTGTGTGTGTGTGTGTGTGTGTGTGTGTGTGTGTGTGTGTGTGTGTGTGTGCGTGCGTGTGTGTGTGTGTGTGTGTGTGTGTGTGTGTGTGTGTGTGTGTGTGTGTGTGTGTGTGTGTGTGCGTGTGTGTGTGTGTGTGTGTGTGTGTGTGTGTGTGCGTGTGTGTGTGTGTGTGTGTGTGTGTGTGTGTGTGTGTATGTTGCATTGAAGATTAAGCGGATTGGGATCAGAGAAAGCATGACAGGTGCAGACGTAAAACAGTGCTTCAACAATGCTTCTGTACATTGTCTCCCTGCTGACACTACCCGAGGAGGGATGTTTTAAGCAGCTGCATGTCTGCTATTCGTGACATCTGAATTCAACATCTCTCTCAACAGTTTACAAGTCTGTTTGGAACTGTTTATGTGTATGTGTATTTGTAGCCTGGCTCAATGGAGGAAGAGAAGGGAAGGTAGGGAAAATAACAGAATATTGGAGGGAGGGGTGGGTGGGTGCGTAGGAGAAGTAGTATATAAAAAGTAAGCCAGCGGCTGATGTGAAATCACATGTGCGACTTAATACAACATAACAGCGTTACTGTTACATGTATCTTCCCCCCTCTAACCTCTCAGTTCCCTGTGCATTGTTTACGATATTCATCCAAGACCACATTTTGCACCCAGGTCGAAGAAAATCAATGACTGCGATTCTGCTCATCCTTCGTTTGTATTGTTTCCAATGTTGTTCGTCCTGTCTGAAGAAGATCCAACAGGTCGAAACGCATTGTGTTTGTTTTGTTGTAATATGCCTGTTCCTTCGTTTTGTGGCTTAGCCGGTCTGTCTTTTTTTTTTTTTTGCGTTTGTTTCAATTTTCGCTCGCAGTCACCTCATTTGAAAACAACCATTGAGGAAGAGAGGGGGTTAGTTACCGCTAAGGACACAAACAAAGTACAGGACAAAACACAATGCATTTCGACCTCTTGGGTCTTCTTCAGGCAAAAAAAAAAATATTATTTAGGACAGTGAAAACGAAGAACGAGAAACCACTTATCTGCTCACATTCGGCGTAAAATCAAAATCAAAAGATTGTCTATGTCCTCGGCGGTAACTGCGGTGAACAACAAAAAAAAAACGAAATGTTGAAAGGGGTAGAAACAGAAATAAGCGGACTGATTGAAACAACAGTGAACGGGCATGGGAAACAAAAAGAGACTGTGTGACAGGCCGGTAATCAGACAGAACGAACTACAGCACTGCGGTGTTTTCCCTCGGGGCACAGGCCAGTCAGCCGAAGCTTGCACGTGACACACGGAAAACGTGATCGGACTGTCTGGGGATCGCGATGGGAAGTGAATTATCTGTGTGTGTGTGTGTGTGCGTGTGTGTGTGTGTGTGTGTGTGTGTGTGTGACCTCCCTCCGCCGTGCACTCCAGCTCTTCGTTGACAGCCAAACGCTGGCTTGTACAGACAAAGCCCGATACTGTCAATCCACAGGGAGAGCAGCCAGAGTCTCTTCCTCTTGAGGCAGCCCACCAGGGGAGACACTGCACAGCTGTCGAGAGACTTAGCTGATGTCCAGAGTGTCTGAACTTATTAGACATAAGCAGGACACCGCCAACCCAGTCTCCCTTTGAATGACAATGATTGCTTTAGTCGCGGAGTCCGCATATGTTACCTTTGTCCGGAAGGCGCATCATGTCCGTTCAACAACAGTCTACATGACCTTTCCCATACCGGCGATCATGACACGAATTCATCAAGAGTATAGGAGTTGACAGGAAAGCGAAACTAAGGTTACTACCACACCACGACAAGGAATGAATGGTCGCAGAACTTTAGGCTTTTTTTCTCCACTGATTGATGAGGAGGAAAACGATAAAGAAGATGATTGATGAGGGAGGAAATAAAGTAGATGATGTTGATCAGCTCCATTCTGCTGATGGACGGGGCCCGTACCCTACGTTTATGTTTATAACATAACCCGGTGTCACCCAGGCCCGAGAGATAAAGACACCTGCAGTGTTGTAAAAGAGATGAGCGACTCTCTCGTGACGTATCCGTCAGCTGGGTGAAACTACTAACCTGTGCGGTTCTGGTCCTTCTGTAAGTGTAGTGTAGTGTAGTGTAGTGTAGTGTAGTGTAGTGTAGCGTAGTGTAGTGTAGTGTAGTGTACTGTGATGTAGTGTGATGTGTAGTGTAGTGTGGTGTGGTGTCGTGTATGTGGTGTAGTGTAGTGTGGAGTGGTGCGGTGTGGTGTGATGTGGAGTGGAGTGGAGTGGAGTGGTGTGGTGTGGTGTGGTGTGGGCAGGGCAGGGCAGGGCAGGGCAGGGCAGGGCAGAACAGGGCAGGGTAGGGTGGGGTTGGGTGGGGTAGGGAAGTGTAGAGTAGTATAGGGTAGGGTAGTGTAGAGTAGAGTAGTGCAGTGTAGTGTAGTGTAGTGTAGTGTAGTGTAGGGTAGGGTAGGGTAGGGTAGGGTAGGGGTAGGGTAGAGTAGGGTAGGGTAGGGCAGGGTAGTGTAGTGCAGGGTAGTGTAGTGTAGGGTAGTGTAGGGTAGTGAAGTGTAGCGTAGCGTAGTGTAGTGTAGCGTAGTGTAGCGTATGTAGCGTAGTGTATCGTAGCATCGGGTAGTGTAGTGTAATGAAGTGTATTACAGTACATTAAGGTGCAGTGCAGTACAGTTCAGTGCAATACCGCACAGTGTAACTCAGCAGAATAGAGTACAGTACATACAGTGCACTTCATTATCACACAGTTCAGTAGAGTATCATATAGAGAAAATATAGTATAGTACAGTGCAATGTAGTTAAGTGTAACATGGAAGAGTATATAGCGCAGAGGACATTATGGCTCAGATTAAAACAGCACAATATGGAACAATACACTATAATACAGTCCAGTATAGTGTTAGGACATTGATAATAATACAGTACGTGACAGGACAATATAGTATAGTATAGTATAGTATAGTATAGTATAGTATAGTATAGTATAGTATAGTATAGTATAGTATAGTATAGTATAGTATAGTATAGTATAGTACAGTAAAAACAGCTACTTACAATACAGCACAGAGCAGCACAGTAGTTCGGTTCAGCATATTACAGTGTATAGTATAGTACATGACAGGGCAGTATAGTACAGTGCAATGCAGTATAGCACAGTGCAGTATAGTACAAAGCAGAATAGTACAGTACTTTATAAAGTAATACAGGACAGAACGGCCAAGGAAGTACAGTATGGAACAGTATATTATACGAGTAAGCAGGACAGTTCGGTACAGCAAAGTACAGTATAGTTACAGTAGAGTGTAGTACAGTAGGGAATAGTACTGCATAAGACTGCAAATCGAGATATGGTACGGAGAGTGCGGCATGCATGGAAAAGTAACATGTGATTTAGTACAGTATAGTAGAGCTTACACACACACACACACACACACACACACACACACACACACACACACACACACACACACACACACACACACACACACACACACACACGCATACACACACACACACACACACACACACACACATAAACACACACACACACACACACACACACACACACACACACACACACACACACACACACACAAAGACGGAGAGAGAGGGACACACACACACACACACACACACACACACACACACACACACACACACACACACACACACACACACACACACACAAGAAAAATTGCACATGGGTATTCCTCAGGAAAGTGACATTAAAAAAAAAGTACATCTGTCAGATCACAAAACTATATTAAAAAGTTATATCAGAAAGAATTAAATACCTTTTCTGATTATATGACTGAAAATGGTTTGCAAATATCAACTGAAAAAACACACATGATGTTATTTAATACTGGATCTGATCCAGTTAATATGCCTTTATTTCAAGTCAAGGCATACCCATCAAATATACAAAAATAGTTAAATTCCTTGGAGTAAATTAACATCAAAGTTGTCATGGAATTTTCATATAGAGCATGTTCTAACAAAAGCTCGAAAATCTTTAAATCTATTAAAGATTATTAGCAAGCATGCTTGGGCTCAGGACACAGTTACTCTTTTGCACCTTTCTACTGCACTGGTTAGATCAAAATTAACGTAGCACAAGAGGTGTTCTTCAGTGCACCCAAATATTTACTGAAAAAACTTCAAAGTATTGATTCCAAAGCGTATAAGATAGCCATGGGACTACCAGTACATGCCTCTTGTACAAAAGCATACAGTGCTGCTGGAATATTACCACTGGAAGAATACAGGGAATCTTGCATGCACCAAATTTTATTATAAAGTTCTACTATAGACAACAATATAGGCCCTGAAATAAATATTAAATCAGACACTGATTTTCCCAAAAAGGGCTAAAAATATATCATCGCAAACGACTCTAAGAACATATACTTCCTCGATTTTAGAATCCTCAGATATCGAACTAACATCTATTGCAAAAAGATCTGTTGTGTCTCCTATCCCTCCCTGGAAACTAGTACGAGCACATTTTGATATTGAGCATACAGGTTTTTAACAAAGGCTGACAATACTAATTTGTTATCATCCATATGAAAATGCATTTGTATGATCACTACCCCAACCATTTTAAGATATACACTGATGGATCATTAATCAATGAACATGCAGGTGCAGCATACATTATCCCAGGCCTTAACAAAGAAAAGTCCTATTATCTCGGAAAAAACAAATCTATTTTTACTGCGGAGTTAACTGCTATAATGATGGCCTTAAAGTTTGTTGTTGATTACCCTCAAAATTTTTTTTTAAGTTTGTTTTATGTGTAGATTCTAAGTCAGTCCTTACTGCAATGAAGAATTTTAAATTAAAAATTCGACCTGAGATGATCACTGAAATAAATAACTTAGTCCATTTACTCTCAGTTAGAGACACTGAAGTAACATTTCTTTGGGTGCCCTCCCACTGTGGGTTATATTATAATGAAAAGGTTGATATTCTAGCAAAGAAAGGAGCAAAACGATCTG
>JADBJO010005307.1:35000-40000 GCA_016801955.1 Conus betulinus | reverse complement strand
ATCTGCAAATCCTTACTCCTGGAGATTCCATAGGAACCCGACGCATTGCCTGATTTGTTTTCATGGTTACAGAGGAGTTCAGTACACAGGATTCACTGTGTTTTAAGTTATATAAAAGATTTTTCATAAATTAAGCGCATTTTAGCAATAATTTGTCCTAGTGTGAAGGGTGTGATTGTGCCCAACGTTTGAGAACAGAGAGTTTGTAGTGGTTAATCCCGCAAACGTGGGATCGGATCACAGTGAGGGGTAACCCAGCTGGCAGTTCGGAATGCCAGTTAAGAGGCTGGTCACTCAGCAGACAATTTGCCTACAGGCTGGTCTGGGCAGACTGGTTTCGAAGAGACAACCATTGGACTTCAGCCACATCGTCATTGGTGTCGCTTTTGCTAAGGAGGTCTTCAGCCTCTCTTTGACCATGGCTGGTCTGGATGGTTTGGCCTGGAAGACGAAGTACAGGCCGAGGAGACAGCCCCGGGAGACCGTGGAGCCGTGGTTGATGTTGTCTTTGTTGAGGTGGACTCGAGATCTTAGAGAGGTAAATATCCTCAGGTGGGAGTCGTTGCTGGATTTGCCCTAGGTACAGAGTCTGAAGGATCTGTTTCCTCTGCACTCCTCCAGACCCAGCCACTTACATGGCGGTCGGCCCCGTTGTTGTCGGGCCCTGGGGAATAGAGAATGTTTGTTCAAGAGCAGCCCAGCGAAGCCAGATCTTAGGCACTTTTTAGACGCTTCTAGTGGTTCCATTGTGACTCAGGCCACTAAAGGCTTTCTCGAAAGATCTCGTTTGAAAGGGGCTGGAAGGCCTATACACTCCCAGCGTTCTGGCTCTGAGACCATTTCTGCACTGAGCAGGCTGGGGTGAAGGGTGTGACGCTCATTCCTTTATGCAGGTGTTCGTGAATGTAAAGGTATGTTGTTAGGTTTTTGCCCTTGGTTTTGGTTATGTTTCACCCAGAGTGAGGATAGATAGGGTACCATCTTTGTGAGACAAAACTAGTAAATGGAAGTTAAAAGTTCTATGTTCTTACATTTTTATTGTACGAACTCCATTTTGTTATTAACTGGAAATGTGATATACCAAATTTCCACCGTCAATTATTCAAGTAACTCTGCAACTAAACAGGGGCCGGCGTTTAATGAGAAGGAAATCATAAACAGTTTTTCAGTATTGTCATAGATTTTATTGTTAGTAATCAACAAATCAATGCCAGAAAACATAGATTACAGACGTTGCTGTCTTTTATTGTGATTAGTGGATAAACGCGCGCCCTGCAGGTTCCTTGTGTTCGAACACTACACAAACTGACTTGTAAACGTCGCCCTTGTTGGCTGGCGAGACGGATAGTGTTAACCGCACGGCGGCCTGTGCAATGATTACGATACTGTTAGAGAAAGTAGTTTGATTATTCCTCTGTGTGTCTGGGTTGCTACGTAACTACAACCGAATAATTTACCTGTTTGTTCGATTGCTTTATTATTTGAATGATTGAATGGTCGCGTGGGTTATCGGCTGAGTAATTAAGCAGATAATTACTTAAATGCTGTTCGATTGTTTGTGCGTTCATGTGGCTACTTTTTGAGAGAGTAGCCATTGGTCGGTCTACTTGATGTCGTATCGTTTAGTCTGTGAGTGTTCACTTGTTCAATAATTTACACTGTGGGTCCATTGCAGGGTTGAAAAGCAACAGCCATTATTGGGCCGGGTGTAGGCCTAACGGATGAAACGTGTGGAGCCGTAGAGTGTAGCACGCACTGTCCTGAGGTGGGTGTGTCTACGGAGAAAGAAAAATAGCTTTAGTTGGCTGGTTAATGTGCAAGATGTGTCCTTTTTGAATTTGATCATTTATGTGGACAGTACGCAGATGATTTTTTTCATGCAATTGTGTAACTGCTATACGGCCCAAGTGACGCCTTGCTATTGAAAATAGATGTTAATTAATTTCATCCATTGTTCATAGGTCCTGCCGTTCACAACGGGAAATTCGCTTTTTTTGTGTGTGTGTGTGCTTAGGTATGTTCATCTATAATACTGTTCTTTGCTATGAAATTATATTCCATACTTTTGACTATATGTAACTCCTGCCGTTCGCAACGGGGAGTCTCTTCGTTGTCGTTATGATTATGAAATAATCATATTGTTCATCCTGCCATTTGCAACGGGGGTACCCTTCGGTTAATGTTATGATTATGACATGATTATGTTACTGATTGCAAAGATATGTTTTACCTCCTACCGTTCGCAACGGGGAGGCCTGTGTGTGTGTGTATGTGTGTGTGTGTGTGTGTGTGTGTGTGTGTGTGTGTGTGTGTGTGTGTGTGTGTGTGTGTGTAGATCCTGCACCTTAAATTTTGGTAATGTCTGTGTGCTGCAGGGACAATATTCAAATATACTTTGAAGCTAAGACCTATTGTTTTAAGGTATGATTTCACAATTCCATGATGAACGTTTGACACTTGTCTTGGAATACTTTGAATGATTATGCTTTTTCATATAATACTGCATGCTTATGATTATTATTGTTTATGTCTTCATAGGTTGGTATGGTTGGTTCCATCCAACTATGACATGAAATAAAAGAGAGAGGAAACCAACGAGCTGGTGTTTGGTGAGGAAGAAGATGTGCCCACTCACTCTCTTCCCCATCGTCTACCCCTCCCCTCTCTCCCTCTGCTTATCCACTTCCTTTACACTACCAGTTCCTGTCCTGGGTTCAGTCCTGAGTCCACACAGACGTATATTCGCATCCGTGAGTATGAAGAGGTCATTAAGATGACCATACTAGCGACAGCAGCGGTCGACACACTCACGTTCACTGAGAGACTTCCTGTGGTCACCACAGGAGGGTCAGTCTGCACAGCCATCAGGAACAGCACCGCTGAGTCAGGAATCTTATCTTGTCATCTTCTGGATATTCTGTCATGAGGCCCCAGAACGCCTGTCTTCCAGCCCTTCCTTACCGATCTCCGCTCACTGGTTCTTGGCCCATACGAGGTCATCAGCTCAGGTTCTTCTCTGTACAACTCAGACGATGGGATACACGTATGACAGTCTGGGCCAACACCGTTCACAGACTAAGGCTAAACACGACAGCAGGCTGAGGACGATCCAACTCAGAGAACACCATGTGCTGAAGGGACGTAACTGCCGAACTGAATGAAGCTCAGGACGAAGACATGAAGCATGGACTTGAACTCGGGCGAGTTTAAGGTTATAAGGGGGAAAGGCCTTCTCCTCCCCAAGGCCCAGCAGCACGGCACCAGCTGCCTCTGTCTCTCTGGCACCAGGGTTCCCTCTCTGAATTCAAGACGCGTTTAAAGACACAAATCTTCCGCGATCAACAGCAAATTGAGTGGTAATCGCTCTCAGATATTCCGATTTCCTCTCTAAATTAAAGGCTGTCTGAATCAAAGACCATTAATTCCACTATTTCTCTCGTAAAAACACATACGCAGCTGCGCACTTGAGCGCACGCATACACACACACACACACACACACACACACACAACACACACACACACACCCGCGCGCGCGCACACACACACACACACACACACACACACACACACACACACACGCACACACACACACACACACACACACACACGCACGTGCGTGCACATAAACACGCACAGACACATAGACACACATGCACATTCCATCATACATACATACATACGCGCGCATACGCGCGCGCGCGCGCGCGCGCACACACACACACACCACACACACACACACACACACACACGAAATGTTCTTAAATTTCTCAAGAAATAATATATGAATTAAGTAAAATGAAAATAGGGGGAGGGGGTAGTCTTATGGTAGGTAATGTTATCAACGAACCGTTAGATCTAGTTTAGTTCTAGATGACAAACCAGTGACACGTGCTGTATTCAGTGCATTCCTTCAAACCCTGTCCAGCGGGTATTGAAGACATCTGCCTAAAACACACCCCTGGGAGAGAGAAAGCCCTGATAACTGAGGCTAAACCATTCCAGCGCGCGTATTGAACACCCCTGGAGAAAAGCCCTGACCTACTAACTGAGGCCCATTGCTCTTGCCGAATTATCATGAATTATCAACTGCTGCCTGCCAACGACCACGGCCCTAGGCAATCTTTTCTATTTCCCCTCATCTGTATAACCCATCAGCCTGTCGTCGGCCTCCAGGTCCCGCCTCCGTAACTCTGTGGTGTTCTCACCACCAAGGGTTAAAAAAAAATAGAATCCAACAGCGCCCGTAAGCAGCCAGCGGAGGGTAGAAAAGTGAAACACACAAAAAAAGCGTTATACGGAAATAAGTTGCTGAAAAAAAACCTAAAATCATCTATAGTATAAAATGTAGGGGAAAACCTTTGAGCCTAAGCCTATGCTTGAGGATCCATTTAAGGATGCAAGGGAGATCAAAAGATATGGAACAGTCTGAGTGGTCAGCTCTGCTGTTCAATAACCCAAGCATTGTCAGCGCTAAGAATTGTGCAGAACAACCTTTACTTGGATCTCCTAAGAGATGCAATCTTCCACATTTTGACCAAACAATATCATGCTGAGCAATTTAGTGGTGGGGGAAAACAAGTGCAGGCTAACAATTTTTCTGTCCGCCATATTAATGACTTAGCAAAGATTCACTTAAAAAAGGGGGGGGGGGGGGGGGGGGGGGGGGGGGGGGGGGGGAGGGGGGGAGGGAGAGGAGGATGAAAATGAGAACCTATAATTAGGAAAATATATTATAAATGTTAAAACCATCACTAGCAACATGTGGGAACCATCGCAATCCCCCTCGAAGACAGATCAATTCATATTGCCTGCTCCTAGGCCTTTCGCCCGCTGGATCGGACTCATCAGGGAGACACGGCAGATTGTGTCTGTGCTCCCTTGGCCTCAAATGGCGACACGCCACAGTCCATAATTCTGTTGTGTTCTCACCGCCAAGGGTTTCAAGGGCAGTAATACTTGTATTGTTATCTGTTGACAAACGATTTGTTATACCATTGAC
>JADBJO010005307.1:15000-20000 GCA_016801955.1 Conus betulinus | reverse complement strand
GTCATTCATTGCTAGTCACGAAAACTCAAGGAAATAATGAATCCTTATGCAGGTAAAGATTTATCTGTCCGCGAGTAGACCAGACTGATGTTGAAATATGTTATGAGGCATAGGCTACGAAGCATGTGCTACGAGGGAGACAGACAGACAGACAGACAGACAGACAGACAGACAGACAAAATTCAAATGCGAATAATGCGACGGTTTAATACAATAGTGTCTCACTCTTGATTTGAAAAGTATGCGTACGAGTCTCCACGCTGAATTGGGGGAGAGGGGAGGGGAGGGGGGGGGGGGGGGGGGGGGGACAGACAGACAGATGGATGGGTAGGCCGACAAAGAGAGAGAATGAATTTTGAAGGGCATGGCACGTCCCTTCACATGGTTGCTCCATCCTTACTCCTAATTTTTTCACCCCAAATGAATGAATAAAAGTAATGAATAAATAAATATCTAAATGTTTTATGAAAATACAAGACAAAAAGGAGGATACAGAAAAGAAAAAAAAAAAACCACTTCGTGGATTTTTGTGCAATTAAGGAGCATAGAAAAGGATGGAATCCAGTTCCTCTTTTTTTTTCTCTCCCTAGCATCAGCGTAGGTGGAGTCCTGCTTGTGGTAATAACCTCTTTTTCCTGTCCGGAATGCAGGAAATCAAATACGTATGTTCAATATCTGGTATCTTGCCTGCTCACTAATTTCTCTCTCTCTCTCTCTCTCTCTCTCTCTCTCTCTCTCTCTCTCTCTCTCTCTCTCTCTCTCTCTCTCTCTCTCTCTCTCGCCTTCTACACCTAGAAAGTAAAGATGTAGAATGTCTCTGGATAGAAGTTAAGCTGAAAAAAACCCTCCCATTTTGGTTGGATTCTGTTACAGGAACCCATCTGAAAGGGTAAACTTTGGAGACTTTAACATAGATCTTCTGAAAATGCAAAACCAATGGACACAAGCATTCAACCTATTTAATTTGCATCAACTCATCGATTCTCCAACAAGAGTCACACCAAACTCGAAGACACTTATCGACCATATTTATATTTCAGATAAAACTAACGTAGCAGAAGCCTGCGTCCCTGTTCTAAACTGTAGTGATCATTACCCAATTTGTATCACATGGTCCAAAAAAGGAGTAAAAATTCCCAAAACGGGACACAAGACAATAACCTACCGTTGCTTTACAAACTTTAACAACCAAGATTTTCTGCATGACTTGCTTAACTCAAATCTCTCTTCAGTTTTCAACATAACTCATCCAGATCTTGCTGTTGAATTTTGGATTAAAACATTTACAGAAATATATGACAAACACGCCCCTCTAAAAACGATTAGAGTACGACATGATCCTAAGCCGGCATGGTACACTAAAGAGTTACAGGAGGCAGGTTACCTTAGAGATATGCTTAAACAACATGGCTATGAAGAGGAATCTAAAAAAAACTGAGAAATGCAATAAATTCACAGAAGCGCAGAGAAAAAACGAAATATTATCGAGAACTAATATCATCAAACCAGAACCCAAAATTGGTATGGAGAGCTATTAACGAACTTACAAACAATAAATCTTCTTCAAAATCAACTGTAATTAAAGACATCTCTGTCGAACAGCTGAACTCCCACTTTTGCACTATAGCTAGTAACATTGTCACGACAGATTCTTCCAGATCAAACGACCTTCAAAAACTGAAACAATATTGCCAAGATAAAAAACATCACGTCTGAACTTTATATTCCACCAGTAACAGTCTTTGAAGTTTATCACTACCTAACGCACCTAAAACAGTCAGGTGCCTGCGGGGTGGATGGCCTAGATGGCAAAATCCTCAAACTAGCAGCTCCAGCAATTACAGATACGTTAACATACATCTTCAATTTATGCATCGACAAAAATCATTTTCCCGATAGTTTCAAAAAAGCGAAAGTCATACCTATCTACAAATCAGGTGACAACTCAGACCCTGCAAACTACAGACCAATCTCAATCACTTCCTCTTTCCAAACCTTTGGAAAAAAACACAAAACAAACACACATTACACACCTTAATACTTACCACTTGCTTCATCCAAGACAGTCCGGGTTCCGACACAACCATTCATGCCACACAGCCCTAATCAACTCGTTGATGACTGGCTAAATAGCATTAACAACAACAGAGATATTGTGGTGTCCTATTTATTGATTTCAAAAAAGCATTTGATGTGATAGACCATAACCTTCTTCTCAGAAAATTGAAATTGTATGGCTTATCCACAAAAACTCTTACGCTTTTTGGCTCCTATCTCACAAATAGGCAACAATGTGTGAAAATTAATACAAATTTCTCTTCATTTCAAACACTTTCCTATGGCGTCCCACAAGGCTCTATCCTGGGTCCCTTACTGTTCACCATTTACATCAATGATCTACCTACCTCTCTATATTACATCCACCTGTGAACTCTTTGCTGATGATGACAACAATACACACAAATCATTCTGATGTTACTGTCTTGCACAAACTTTACAAAAGTGCAAATGACCTCGTAAGATGGACTGAATTAAATCACATGTCACTTCACCCTCAAAAAAAACTAAATCCATGCTTATCACAACTAGGCAAAAAAAGACAAAATCTCACTATTAAAGTTCCCTCCTGTACATCTTAAAAATGTACCAGTTGAACAGGTTACATTCCTCAAAGTGCTAGGAATAACAATTGATAACAATATTAGTTGGCAAACTCACATAACCTCACTGTGCAGCAAAATTTTGCAGAAAGTTTATCAACTCTCCAGAATCAAACGCTTCCTCGACCTGCATTCATGCAAGCTCTTTTTCCAGTCTCATATCCAATCATACATAGACTATGGATCTACCCTATGGGACTCTGCTAGCGCTAACACCCTCAAACCATTGCTAAGCCTACACAAGCGAGCACTCAAATTAGTCCTCCTAAAAAGCAGTAGTCTTCTGGACTCGGACTATATAAAGATTCAAGTTCTCCCTTAAGTCTGAGATTAGAATACAACAAAGGGATCATAATGCACAAGATTGTGTCTGGGAAGGCACCCTCAACATTAGTTCACAGATTCTCAATTAATTCCTCAAGGACTCTACCCAAACTTCATGTCCCTGTTCCTAGAATTGATTATTCAAATCCAGTTTAACATATTCAGGTTCCTGTCAATGGAACTCGCTCCCTGAATCAACCAAACAACACCAATGCATAGCAACCTTCAAACACCATATTTTCAACCATCTTATGTGCCAATACTTGCATACTTCGCCATAAATCCACCACCCAACCACAAACACCTCTTTGCCTTTTGTATGACCCTGACTATTTAGAAAGTGTTTTGTACTTGAAATGCACATGTTATTCCGTTTAATAAGTATGCTGTATAATCATTATGCATCTCCCCCCGATTTGTGCTTATTTTCATTTTTCCCCTGGTGCTTCAAATTGCTTGTCTTGCATCTCCTTGGAATGTTTTGATTGTCAGATTGTTCTAACGCTCTTTCCCGCACCCACTCTCGCCTCTTTGTCCCTCTCTCCCTCTCTCTCTCTCGCCCTCGCCCTTCCCTGCACTCCTTTCGCTCCTCTCGTCTCTCTCTCTCTCTCTCTCTCTCTCTCTCTCTCTCTCTCTCTCTCTCTTTTTTTTTTTTTTTTTTTTTTTTTTTTTTTTATCGTATTGTAGTTCTAGTCACTTTTTGCATGCTTCTTTTGTTGCCTTATCTTATGTTGACCCTATTCAGGGCGAGGACTGGATGTAAAAAAGCACATCAGTGCTTACACACGACACACACATACGCACACACACACACACTCACATACGTACAGAGAGAGAGAGCGGGAGAGAGAGAGAAAGAGAGAGAGAGAGAGAGGGAGGGAGGGAGACGCAGAGACAGAGACAGGCAGACAGACAGACAGACAGACAGACAGACAGACAGTCAAACTTCTAATCAACGACACTCAGCTTTCATTTTCTCTGGGGACCCCATCCGTGCACAATCGATCGATCGTGTTTGCCCGGCAGCGGCTGACGTCTCGCAGACATTCCACGTGGGGTCGTCCTCCCTGCGAGTCAGCCTCCTGAGGATCGGTGGAAGAAAGAAGTTCTGAAGTTCCGCTCTCTGTCTTCTGGCAGCTGTCTTCCCCCTCCTCCACGGCACCCGAGCTCACCCCCACCCCCTCTCCTGACTGCCTCATCAGGATGCAGACGTTCTTAGCCCTTCATTACCCATTCTAGGCATGTAGTCTCTAGTAAACAAAACATAAAGGGGGTGGGGCTGGGAGGTTGTTGGAAGAGGGGTAGGGATGTGGGATAAAAAAAAAAAATTGCATTACCGTCTAATTTATTTTTTCATTACCAAAGGAAGGGACAAAGAAAAAAGAACCAAGGTTGAAACAAAGCACGTTGATCTTATATCCTTGTTTTTTTACCCCCCCCCCCCCCCCCCAACCCTCTCCTCCTTCAACACCTTCCTCTTTTCATCCCCTACCCCCTCCCCTCCCTGGTGATGAAGACACCATTTCCCTATGCGATACTTCAACAGTACAAGAGCTTCAATATACTGGCAAAAACGCGTATAGTAAAATCTCATCAAAAGGTTCTCGTATACATATATAACGAATCAATTTTAGTGGCATATTGGCATTCATATGAACTGCAGCTGTGTTGTACATTGGGAAGCGACAAAATGGTGACGCTTCTTCGTGTAAAAAAAAGTTTGAAATATGTTTTGTTTCCGTTCCTTACTTTAAAAAAAAATGACAATTCATTTTTCTGGAATTTTTTTTAAACGTAAAAGAAAACGTCATTTGAAAAAAAAAATGATACCAAATAATACTTCTTAACGTCTAACGTGAAATGTTGCTTCATTGACACGTTACTTTAAAACTCCCAACTAAGAAAAATCGACATCAAAACGCTATTGTGTCCATCAAATATCTATATTTAGCGACGTAGTCGTGCACTCTACACGTGAACAACACATATGAAACTGGACTATACGTTTCGTCATCC
>JADBJO010005307.1:0-2500 GCA_016801955.1 Conus betulinus | reverse complement strand
AGAAGTATTTTGTGTGTTTTTGGTTTGGCCATCTTGATTCATATCATTCCTGATCGGATTTGTTGGGCTGTTTTAAACTATGTCGATCTGCTGTCCTAATTTTTCCATTGAATTTTATTAAAAATGTCTTGGTACTGGCTTTTTTTTTATCATTGTCATTCTTAATTAAAGAATCTTCTTTGTTTGATATTGGCATGTGCATGTCTTGAAATTGTGTACCTTTTCTTGTACAACAGTTCTTCGCAAAAGTCCTGTAAAAACTCTCTCTTATTTGCGACTTGGAGATAATGTCTATACGACTGTTTTTAGTAAGTTTTTTCACGTTTTCACCGCTTTAATTATTCAATCATCTCTTCGTAAAAGAGCAGCACCACCACCACTACCACCATACTACCAGCAGGAGCAGAAGCATGAGCCAGTAGCAGCAGCAGCAGTATATAGTATAGTAGTAATAATAGTAGTAGTAATAGTTTGCAGTAGTAGTAGTAGTAGTAGTAGTAGTAATAGTCTTCGTTAAGGCTGTGTTTGTTTTTGTTTCATTCATTAAATGTCTAGTTTGTGGCAAATGCTCGCCGTGTCTTTCGGTGTCTTTTTTTTTCAGGGAATCTGTCGGAACGCCACAATCACACACAATTCTTCGTTCCATGAGAAGCACAAGTCAGGTTATTGTCTGATTGCCAGGCGGTATTTTTTTTTTGTTTTTTTGTTTTTGGTCATTTTGCTATGGTCTTCAATCAATCGCAGTTCATTGTCAATCTTAGCCAGAGTATGATTGATTTTTTGAAATCGGCAATGGAGACTCACAATCCATCCAGCGTGTGGTTGACAGCTTTTTTTAGGCTTTCTCTTCTTTTTTTTCTACTCATTCATTCCAGAGCATAAACTGATGAATCTTCCTCTCCTGTGGCACAGTGTCCTCTCACTAGGAGTCCTTAGGACCAGGAGTACCGATCTTGCACCATTGATTGCGGAGTAGGGTTCTTCAGGTGATCAGCTGGACATACATTCTGTTACTACGTTGTATCTCTAGAAGGACAGTGGGAAGGCTGGCACTGACATATAGAATTCTTCATTTAAGAAAGACAGGATTCTCTCCGCGAAGGCCATAGCCAGAGTCTCGAAAAGAAACAAACGGGAAAAAAGCGACAGCAAAGAGGCAAATCGAATATTGTTTTTTACGAACGAACGCCCCCTAGACTGTCGGCAGTAGTAGGTTCTGCCGACACTGGAACGACAGACACTTAGTCGGACGAGATTAGTTTAAGCTCGTTACGTCGATGAGATCAAGAAAAAAAAAAACATTAGGGCTCGCCACAGCTTTCGCTCTCTTAGCTTTTTTTTCTTTTTTTTCTTTTTTCAACACTGACTCAAGGAAAGAAATTATGTTACGTTTTGTGTAGAAAAAAACATTCCTTTCTGGTTAGAATCGTAGAGAACAGTGGTAGAATGTTCTATTACCCTTATTCTGTTGTTTGGGAAAGCTTACGGACATCGTACGCATTAAGGGCACAGTGCTAGTTTGTATGTTTGTTACAGATTGCCAGCACAGAACGGCAATGCCTGCTATTTGAGTGACTGTACTCAGGGCAAACGATCGAGACCTTTCGTACTACAGACTGAACTGCAATGAATCTATGGGTAGGCCACAGAAAATGAGGTTGTTGCAGGCAAACTTTGTTTTTAATAGATCGATATTAAAATCACTCTTGAAGAAAGTCAGAAATGTTGAAAGGCTACGTTATGAAGGCAAGATAGTAACCTGTTACAAGTTCACCGTTTGGGGGTACGTATATAGAAGTGAAGCTCCTGGCCCCTCTCTTTATGCTAAAACCTTTTCATGTAGGCTGAATCTTTTTTTGTCGCCTAAACCCCTTTCAATGTGTGCTGAATCAGGTCGTCTTTTCACTGGGGTGTTGGAATTGGGTGAGGTGGGAGAATAAAGAATGTTTTTCCAACCGAAAAAATTGACCGCCACGGGTGGTTTCCAGTGCTAGAGGGTGTCTCGTCAGATCCGCAGAACAAACTGTAACCCTCTTGGCCAGAGACTCTCCACTGTGGAACGGCCTCGGCCTCAAGTGGCAAGGACTGAGCTCCTGATGATCTCAGCATTCACTGGGCTCTACGTGATACTGATGCAGGCAACCGAGAGCGCGCTTTTTCAGTTTTTAGGAATAAGAAAATGGGGCATTTAGTCTTATTCTGTAACAACTGTACATCATTTGTACAATGCATGGGCGAATTCAACGCATGAAAACACAGCAACAGGATTTTCTAGACACACATCCCGACTACATAAAAAGGTAATTCGGTTTTCCTCTTGTCAAAACAAACACGCTTTCTTTTCTGTATAATCCAGTCTCAAAGGCCATGTTGTCCCCTTCGTCACGCGTACAAACTTATTGATGAAATTAATTATTTCTTTAGTCTGTTGAAGCCGAATTATTTCGGCATTGAACGTCTGAATAAAGCAATACTGAACATCGACGAACCGTGCGGTCGG
>JADBJO010005306.1:165000-166250 GCA_016801955.1 Conus betulinus | reverse complement strand
TTCGGCAGAGACCAAGTTACAGAGATTCCAGGGCAAATTGCCTAGCAAACACCATTGTTCAAAAGACCTACTATTTGCCGACAAACAAGCGGCTCCATCAGGATTTGAATGATTTACTTTCGTCTCCACGCTCAACTCACAGTTGGCCAGGCCCTGTCATGTTCTCTCTCCCCTCCCCACTTCCCACAAATCACATCTGCGACGCTCGACAAAGCAGAACAGCACGACCTACAACAGACAGACAGCAGACGAGACAGACCTGGAGGCCAACTGGAAGAAGTTCCTACAACAATATCCAGAGAAGGACAGACTCCCAGGCAACGCATACCTACATGCAGACATGTCGTTGAAGAAAGACAAGATGAAACAGAGAAACGTTAACCGGTAAAAGGAGGTAAAACACAAAGAGAGATTAAACTAAGTATGAATGTAACAATATCTTGACGATGACATAGAGAATACAAACCTTGGAATAAATTTAGAGATATAGAGAGAGAGATAATCTCTAGTTGTGGCTTATGTGGATTTTTTTGTCGTGGGGTGGTTTTTGTTGGTGTGTGTTGGTTGGGTGGGGGGTGGTTGGTTTGGTGGGGGGGTGTGGGGCTTGTTGTGTTGTTTATTTATAGAGAGAGAGAGAGATGAGAGCTAGATATAACTCCTATTAATGTTTTCAATCATGTAACGATTATTGCCCCTAAGTAGAAGGGGGTTACGGAAAGCATCACAACAATATATGAATTAATAATACAGAACGCTACAAAGACTGGATAGAACTCTCTCTCTCCGAAGTCATACACGAAGACAGAGAGGGAGAGAGACGGACAGACAAGACAATACAGAGAGGGTGGGGGTATAGGGTAGAATGAAGAAGAAAAATGCACGCGTTGGGTGGAAATCGGAGAAAAACTAGAAAGCAAAAGAGAAGAAAGAAAGGGGACACAAAAAAAAAGGAGCCAGAGACAATGAAGAAGCAGATGGGAAAGAGAAGTCAGCAAAGAAAGGTAGCAAAGAGAAAGAGACAGTTAAAAAAACAAAAAAAAAAAAAAAAAAAAACAGAAGTTGGGAAGCCGAGATAGAGAAGACAGATGCTTAAATAGTATAGCAGTAAGAAAGGGAAAAAAAAGGAAGGAAAAAAACAAAATCAACACAACAACAAAAATGAAAATCACAGACAAGAATAAAAGGCGGAAAAACTAGAAAGCATAAAGAAAAAAGAAAAGAGCGAGAGAGAGAGAGAGAGGAGATGAGAG
>JADBJO010005306.1:142500-145000 GCA_016801955.1 Conus betulinus | reverse complement strand
CGTCGCTCCTGTGTTGTCATTTGTTTGTCCACTTCGTTTGGAGGTCTGGGGACACAACTTGAATCCTCTGCTTCAGCCTGGCACGGGGCATATATCTTTACCTGGAACCTTGTCCAAGACCGTTCCACAGACGGACATTGAAGACTGGCCGTCCCTAGACGCAGGGACAGCTGAAAGCTTTCCCCATCTCCCATCAGCATCGTTCAAAAGGGGTTAATGGGAAGGACTGATGCTTTGATCATCTACAAGTTCCTCATCAGCATCGTTCAAAATGGGTTAATGGCTGAATCTACAAGACTGATGCTGTGATCATCTACAAGTTTCCTCATCAGCATCGTTCAAATGGGTTAATGTGAAGGACTGATGCTTTGATCATCTACAAGTTCCCTCATCAGCATCGTTCAAAATGGGTTAATGTGAAGGACTGTGATCATCTACAAGTTCCTCATCGGATTCAAAATGGGTTAATGTGAAGGACTGATGCTGTGATCATCTACAAGTCTCATCTCAAAATGGGTTCCTCATCTCGTTCAATCGTGAAGGACTGATGCTGCAGACCTCATCAGAAGGGTTAATGTGCGGATTATCTACAATTGCTTCGATTATCTATCATTCCTACGTCCTATCATTCACCAGACTCCCCCCCCCCCCCCCCCCCCCCCCCCCACCCCCCAACAGTTCCAGACAACCATAGTAAGTTTCAGAGCGGGAGGAGGAGAAGAGGACTCAGTCCCTCAGTCCCTCGTGTCCCTCACTGTCCAGACCTTCACCTGCAGCCACTATGGCACGACGCAGGGGCGGATCAAGTGCTAATGGACAGGATAAGGGGGGGGGGAGTGATGGTGGTGTTCAAACTGAACCGGGATATAGGGGATGCTTTGATTCTGGTAGAGTCCAAGGAGCGATGCGTCCCCCTCCCCCCCCCCCCCCCCCCCACCCCACTCCCTACGGCTCACCCCTTTCCCCTCCCACACGCTGAAGGCCATTTTCAAAGTATATTGGAGGCCTCTCTTTGAGGACAACAAGGCGTCTCTTTCACTAAACAACATGTGCCATTCTGTTCGTATTTTAAAAAAAAAAAACATTAAGAGGAGGAGGGGTTGGGGGTGGAGAGGGGGCGCCTGGCACCCAAGAACCTCTCCCGTAAAAATATGCCCCCCCCCCCCCCCATCCCCACCCACCAACCCCACCCCCATCCCTCCACAACACACCCCCCCCCCTCCCCGGGACAGGTCTGTCCGCTTAGATCTGGTCAACACACGAGAATGATTTACATCGATGTGAACACATCACCCTTCAAAACTTTACATCAACGTGAACACATCACCCTTCAAAGATCGAAGTGACATCATCACCCTTCAAACACATCGACGTGAACACATCACCCTTCAAAGCTTTACATCGACGTGAACACATCACCCTTCAATGCTTTCGACATGAACACATCGACCTTCAAACCTTTACATCGACGTGAACTCATCACCCTTCAATGCTTTACATCGACGAAGAACTCCCTTCCAAGCTGTTTACAAATCCGTGAACACATCACCTTCAATGCTTTACATCGACGTGAACACATCACCCTTCTCGTCTCTTCATCTTCCAAAGAACTGGCCCCAAAAGATTTAAAATCAGTCTTGTGCAAGAGTTTTTATCATCTTCCAAAGGCCGTACTCGTTTTGCCGTTTACATCATTCCACTTTTTTTACACTCATTCGTTTTTTTTTAAGATGAAGAAGCTCTGTGGTGTATTTCATGTCATGTTCCACTAACAGTGAAACATATTCTTTTAGATTGTTGGGACTTGCACGATGTGAGACATAAACACTTTACAGCAGAGTCCATGAAAACTTTGTTCAGAGATGCCCCCCTGACGTGATCTTTGAGTTTCTAAAAGAGATTAACATTTTTCATCTGATCTAACATTTTACGGAAGAGAGATTTTTAACGAAGTTTCCGGTGCGTTTTTAGAAGGCTATTTTAAAGAAATGCGTGATTTTTTTTTTTTTTTTTTTTTTTTTTTTTGGATGACTTGTGAGTTGATTTTAAGGTAGTGACAGCCCTGATATGACCCTTTGCGGTCGGCTGGGCTAGAAGCAACATTACCTTACCTTACCATACCTGTACACTTCCTCTAAACGACGTTTTCTGAAATGTACGGAGCCAATACAGCAGCAAACCTCACCCGTCCCGGGCAAGACCTACCATGATATGACATGACTAGATTTGTTTTTTTGTTGTTCTCATCTCCTTTGACCTTAAGGAAGCATCAAATCTTCGTTGTTCACCAAATTTTTCTACACTTATGACGAAAGGAGGACAGCTGCAGCGCAACCACAGAGATAGGCAAGGAAAGCCCGCGCCACCAGTCGAGAGCAGGTCCCCCACATTCCCTGTCCAAGCTGTCACCGCACATTCCGTGCACGCATCGGCTTAGTCAGCCACCTGCGTATCCACAAATCGTCTCACCCCCTCTCCTCAACCCCACCATGACTGAAGT
>JADBJO010005306.1:105000-135000 GCA_016801955.1 Conus betulinus | reverse complement strand
TTAGTATCTTTTTCGTCATCATCCGTCCTCGTCGTCATCATCATCATCATCATCATCATCATCATCATCATCATTATTATTATTATCATCATCATCATTATCATTATCATATTATTATCATCATCGTTATTATCATTAACATCATCATTGTAGTAGTTGTTATTATTGTTATTATTGTTGTTGTTGTTATATTATTATTATTATTAGACTAGTAGGTAGTTGTACTGTGAATGATTTCTTTTTGTTTGTTTGCTTTGTTTGTTTGTTTGTTTCTTTCTTTTTTCTTTGATGGGCTGTATGTGAATGTTGACGATTTTTTTTTTAGCAAGATGTTACGAGAAAATCCGCCAACATATCATCGCCATTTTATAGCCAGACACCCGTGGTCTGGCTCTCCCAGCAAGGCCTTAGATGTTTGCCGACAAGACGGCTTGATTGCTAAATGTGTTGCTAATTACTTTCACACACTGACGAGGTTCCTTATTTTTTTTCCCCTCCCCAGAATACCACGTTCATGCAGAGGAAGATGACCACCATTTCCACATAGAGGTAGAAAGGCATTCAGGAGAACACAGCGCCCCATCACAGTCAAACGAATCCTGGATCCGCTTTATGAACCGCGTTTGCACCACAGTGCAATGGGGGGGGGGGGGGGGGGGGGGGGGGGGGGGGGGGGAGAGGGAAAAGTTGTCTTGACTGCAAGATAGACGGAAAATAGGATCGGAGGTGGTCTTTTCCTTTTCTTCGCTCTCTCTCTCTCTCTCTCTCTCCTCTCTCTCTCTCTCTCTCTGTGTGTGTGTGTGTGTGTGTGGTGTGTGTGTGTGTGTGTGTGTGTGTGGTGTTTGTGTTTATTTTGCAAACTTCTGTGAGTTAGTCGGTTCATGTAGCGAATGGAGGCTACTTATCTTTTACGGGATATGAAAAACTGCGTTTCATGGGAAATATGGAACATCGCAGACAGCTAGAAATTCGTCACTTTAGTGCGCGTGCCGGTGAGGTTGGGCTGTGTGTGTGTGTGTGTGTGTGTGTGTGTGTGTGTGTGTGTGTCTGTGTGTGTGTGTGTGTGTGTGTGTGTGTGTCTGTGTGTGTGTGTGTCTGTGTGTCTGTGTGTCTCGCGGGGAGGGTATATGGATATACAGATAGGAGGAAGGGTGGGTGGGGTTTGTATCAGTGTGTCTGTGCATTTGTGTGGAGAAGCAGAGAGCGGTGGCGGGGGGGGGGGGGGGGGGGGGGGGGGGGTGGGGGGGGTGTATGTGTGTGTGTGTGTGTGTGTGTGTGTGTGTGTGTGTGTGTGTGTGAAGGGACTTGGGGTGGTGATGTCAGTAGAACGTAAGGCATGCACGTCAGTGAGTTCTGTGTCGGAGTGCAAACGTGTGAAACTACACTGCTATTGAAAAACCCTGTTTATTATTATTATTATTATATTATTATTATTATCGTTATCATTGTTGTCTTTTTGTCGCTATAATCAAAAGTACTATCGTTATTGTTATTATTTTCATTACTACTGTTGTTATCATTTCATCATCATTATTATCATCATCATCATCATCATCATCATCATCATCATCATCATCATCATCGTCGTCGTCGTCGTCGTCGTCGTCGTCGACATCATCGCAACTACCTCTACTTCTACTACTACTACTACTACTGCTGCTGCCGCTGCTACTAGAATATTCGTTGAGCGTATGGCATTTAACGATCACAGAGAAAGTGATTTAAAGAAAAGCAAGTCGCCAGTACAATGATAGGGTCATTGATCTGACCATCCAATAATTAGCATAACGTTGCGCCTTCCCCCCTCTCTTTCTCTCTCTCTCACTCACTCTCACACACACACACACACACACACACACACACACACACACACACACACACACACACACACACTGTCTCATTATTCATGAACACGCGCACCCAGACCCAAACACCCTCGGAAGACCGCCTCTGTTCCACGCCGAATTATCGCCCTTGTCCCTGCCACATGGTGGCGCAGCGGGAGTCATCAACACGCCGCCATCTTACAGCCGGTCACTGCGGGGGGGAAGTGTGAAGGAGGTGCGCGCGCGGCGCGTGCTCGGTGGCTCCACCTGTGCGCTAATTAATCCCAAGGAGAGGCGGGTCTTTGGGGGCCAAGGTTTTCACTCTCTCTCTCTCTCTCTCTCTCTCTCTCTCTCTCTCTCTGTTCTGTTCTTTTTCTTTCTTTCTATTCATCTGTCTTTTTGCGTTTTCCTTTCTTTCCTTTCTTTCATTGTATTTTATGTTATTTTATTTGTTTCTTTTTTCTTTTTCTTTTTTCTTCTTCTTTCTTTCTGTCTGTTCATCTCTCTCTCTCTCTCTCTCTCTCTCTCTCTCTCTCTCTCTCTCTCTCTCCTTTTTCTTTTTTTTTTCTTTTCTTTTTCTTCTCTTTTTATGCCTGCCTTACTTCCACCCCCGCCTTCTCTTTATCTTGGTCGTTCTTTCCTATGAAAATAGATAAATAAATAAATAAATGATCAAAAGGAAACTTTACTTTTTGTTTCTTATCATAATGTGTCTGTCACTTATTTCGCATTTGCCTTTTTTTTTCTTTCATTTATTTTTTTGTTTTCCTTTATTTCTTTGTTGTTCGCTTGTTTTGTGACTTGTCATTTCGAACTTTGTTTGAAATTCGGCCGTTCCTTCTTCCTGTTCGTTTTCATTGGAATTTCTGGATTTATTTTTCTTTCACTTTCAGCTTCTGTGTTCTTTTTTCTCACTCACACGCTCCTCCCCCCCCCCCCCCCCCATTCCCCACCCTCTCTCTCTCTCTTCTCTCTTCTTCTTCTTCTTCTTTGTCCCCCCCCCCCCCCCCTCTCTCTCTCTTCTTCTTCTTCTTCTTCGTTTCCCCAACCCCCTCCTGTGTGTCTGTCTGTCTGTCTGTCTGTCTGTCTGTCTCTCTCTCTCTCTCTCTCTCTCTCTCTCTCTCTCTCCTTTTTCGCTCACCTCCCCTCCCCCTTCTCTCTGTGTGTGTGTCTCTCTCTCTGTCTCCGTCTCTGTGTCTCCGTCTCTTCTCTCTCTCTCTCTCTCTCTCTCTCTCTCTCTCAGGCTGTTTAAAACCTCACCACCTTACTATCACGAAACCATTCCTCAACGACAGGGGAGGGACGCACTCACAGTTTGGTCACCAATACGTTTTGTCTATTGAGAGAAACACACGGCACGCCCGTACCTGTTCTTGCCTAGTCGACCGCGAAGAACCCTTAGGGTGCGGAAATCTGCAAACTGATTGCCCAAAACACTGACGGGCAGGAAGGACGGAGGGAGGGAGAGAGGGAGGGAGGGAGGGGTGGTGCTGGCGGGAGATACACAGCGTTACTTGAACAAACAAAATCAACGGACACCAAGCAACTGAGTAGTGTCGGAGTCAAAGTGACCACGAACGTTACACAATCAACGATGTATCCTTTCACTTTAGTTTTGTGTTATTTTTCTTTCTTCTGTCTTTCTTTCTTTACTCATTGATTCAATTATTTTTGTTGTTGTTTTTTTCAGGATAGAAAGGGGCGCATGACTGCAGTCGTGGAAATGTATCTGTGTCCTTTTCCTCCCTTTTTGAAGGCACGAAACCTCTTTCAATCCGCCTCTGGTGTATTTGAAAAAGGCGAGGAGATTGTCAACGTAACGTGCAGTCAGTTGTATGCATCATACTTAGTCACGTTTACAATCGTACACGCCATCTTTGCCTTGCCCCCCCCCCCCCTCCCCCTCCCCCCGACCTTCCTATATAATTATACCCCCTATCCTTCTTCATCTCTCTGTCTGCGTTTGCGTTTCTGTCTGTCTGTCTGTCTTTTTTTCTGTCTGTCTGTCTGTGTTCCTCTGTCTGTCTGTCTCTCTGTCTCTGTCTCTGTCTCTGTCTCTCTCTCTCTCTCAGCACGAGAGCTGAACGTACACTTCGTTCAGGTTTCTTCCCCCCCCCCTCCACCGCCCCCTCCCCTTACACCGTGCCCCCGCTGTGATGACGCGGAGGCATAATGACAAAATGATGACGTGTCACTCCCGCGAAGTCTGGACTAGGGGCGAGACCCACGGGTGGTTTGGAGTAAGATACATCAATGGTGAAGAACATGGTTGCATGGGGGAGGGAGACACGGAGTGTAGAAGCAGGGCAGCGTGGGATGGGTTGAGGAGGGAGATGGGAGGGGCGAAGAGGGCGGGTTTGGGGAGTAGGGGAAGGTTGGGGGGGGGGAGGATTGGGTCAAGCGATCGTGGCAATGTGGGAAGAGAGATAATCAACGATTGTAGAACTCGACACTTTTATAGCTACCTGTGTCGATCCACAGCAATTCGAATGGTCATTTCAGTGGGTACTCTCTCGTACTGCCACACTCGAGGGAGCATACAGGGGTCGACAAAGTCTACTTTACAATGTATAGTTTTTATTATTATAGTCCGGTCGAAGCTGTGAAACTCACACGGCAAAAAAAAAAAAAAAAAAAAAAAAAAAAAAAAAAGCTCACAACGTGAAAAAGGTCACATCCTGAAGAAAGGTCACATCCGGATAAAAGGCCACTTTCTAAAGAAAAGGTCACATCTGATATAGAAAGTCGCATCCCGAAAAAGAATGTTAACACCCTCAAAAAACAACGAACCATACAAACCATACACAGTGTATGACATAGGAGATATCTCCTTTTGTTTTTGGTCTGTGTGCTTTTCCTGTTATTTCTGTTCGGTGATTGGGTATCGTAAGTAGAATTCGTTTGGAGTAATGGGCGACTATCAATTCCATCAAAAGAGTAAGAGTTACCTTACTTGTTCTTTAATTAATGACATGGTAGTAAAATTCTTGACATCCTCTATGCCGAATAAGTCTGGTTTGTGCTGACAGCTCCAGCCTTTCCGCTTCATCTATCGGTCCTAAACATTTCAATGCGTAAAAATGTTCCAGTAACACATTTACATATGACATGAAATATACTCAAGTCTGTATGCGCAAATCAGGCGTGTATAATCTATTGCGTACGAGTACGATTGTCACCATATAGTCTCCAGACTATCGGGGGGGGGGGGGGGGGGGGGGGGGGGGAGGGGGGGGGATGGGGGGGAGGGAGGGGGTTAGGGGGGGCAAGTCAAAGAGTTCCAGACTAACGGCTAGAGAATGATCCACAAGGCACAGACAAAAAAAAAAAACAAAAACAAAAAAAAACTACAGAAAAACAGCGAAGAAAAAAAAACGAGTCAAAATGAGTAACAGAAAAGGAAGTTACTGGCACAAATGTTCTGAAAGGGGCCTTGTCTCTACTGAAAGAAGTCCCCTGATAATTCCACAGGGACACAGCAACAGTCTGGCACAGGAAGGCAGCAACACTCATCGCTGGAACATAGTGCCACATACGAAGCGGCACAAATCCACAGTGAAGGAGAAGCAGATGAAAAAAAAAAAAAAAGAGATGGCTACAGCAATACCCCCAGCCACAATATCAAGGGTCTCCTCTCTCTCTCTCTCTCTCTCTCTCACACACACACACACACACACACACACACATACACACACACACATACACAAAGGGAAACCAGGTCCAGGTGTTTATGCTGGCTCGACTGGGAGGTTGAAACTGACGGCCTCTTGTTATCAGACAGCGATGCACCAAGAGAGTCCAGGATTTGCTAATGAACAGTCGTCTGGTCCTCAAGTTTACTGCCGGCAGATCAGGGACCCCAGACCCTGCGATCATTGCAGGACAGAGAACCGGATACTCTGGACTGTTGACGAGATCTCACCATCTGTGACTTGGCTTCGTGTTGGTGGAGCATCTCCTTAAACCTGTTCCAACCAGTGGAACCTTTCACAGCAGTAATGATTAGGTTAGAATAAAGAGGGTTACCTCCCATAGCCAAATCATGTCTTTTATGGTCCAGCCGACCACGAGGGGCAGTGGACTGTCATTCACTGTGTCCGGGGCACTGATGATCCCTCGTGTATGTCTTGCCTCGCTCGCCGCAACAGTGTGCTGGGAAACGCTTCCAGTCGCTAAACTCGCAAGAATTCCTAGCGTCTAGACACTATGAAACACATCGCTAGTGTGTTCACACAGTGTGGTGAGGGAAAGAAAGCTCAGAAACAAAATCTCTCTCTCTCTCTCTCTCTCTCTCGAAACTCTCTCTCTCTCTCTCTCTCTCTCTCTCTCTCCTCTTGATATACAAGACTTGCGTCGCATGACAAGAGCTTAATGTGTGTTGCTGGGAAATCGAGTTGTTCTGAAATGACGAAAACCCATTACAGCACTACATCTCAGTCTGATCAAATCTGCTAAAAGGGTAGGCATTAGATAAATCCAATGTTCGCCCCTCCTCTGCTTCTCTCGTGGCGCCTGATCTGTGTCACCTACAGGTAAACACCATCAAAGTGGGGGAAAAAGAATACAAAAGAGACAGCAAAATGTTCGCTTGTGGGCGTTGACGATGCAACTTGTGGCATTTGCATATTTCACGTAACGCACGCGGATGTGTACGTGATGGCTATTCACCATCCGACGCATTCAAAGCTGCAACAATGCAGACCTTCGTTACCTGATGGAACTAGGCAGATGTAGACACTGGCAACATCACAACAGCCTCAGACCAATGTGTGTGTGTGTGTGTGTGTGTGTGTGAGTGTGAGAGAGAGAGAGAGAGAGAGAGAGAGAGAGAGCGAGAGACAGAGAGAGACAGAGAGAGAGGCAGATAGGCAGAGAGAGACTCAGAGAGAGAGGTAAACATGTAAAAATTTATTCATCCATGGTTGGCAGTGGAGTTTTTATAGCCTCAAAGTGTGCAGCATGGGTCCATTTCTAAATTAAACTTTATTCCCTCCCCAAACCCTGGGAAAATAGCGGCTAGTCGTAAACACTCCTCGGTGGGCCTCCCTATTGAAAGCACGCGCTACATACATTTGCATGACAATGAAGGGCCTCACGATATTACACCGATGACAGGGGGGGGGGGGGGAAGGGAATAGTGGGGGAGTGGAAAGGGATGGAAAGGGGGTAAGGGGGTGCAGAGGTTTGCTGAGTGGGTAGGTCGAGGGAGGTAGAGGAGGGGTGGGTTGGGAGGGGGGGGGGGGGGGAGTCTGGCTTGTTTGGTCGACAGGTTTCAGACTCGGGCTATTCTTACATAGGCACTGTTTATCTTCTTTTGTCTTCTTGCATCACCCGCACACACCCACCCACTTACCCCCACTCACAACCCATCCCTCCACTCACTCCCATCCCCACCTCCCAACTGTTACATGGCCTGGGAGAGCAGAGCATAGTTTCAGTATATGTCTGTACACGTCTCTGTCTGTGAGGATGTCTCTGTTCCACAGGTCATTTCGTTCGGCATCCTGCTCTGATGTCAGGACCCACGGATGTATGCAAACATCCAGCCATCATACTCATTTAGCTAAAGAAAGTCAGTGATTGCACTAATTCATTCGGTCAAATAACAGTGAGAATGTGATTTGCTGATTATTGTGACTGATCATGAGTCTAACGTTCAGCAAGCATTTTGTTTTTAATGTTGTGTGACTGCGTGTGTTACAAGCCTGATGAAGTTATCACCCACAGGTGCATTTTCCCATCCCTATCCGCTTCCCTTCACGCATTCTCTAATGTAAGAAAACCCCAGCCTTATTTCGAATTCTAGAGACTGACCCCCACCCCTACTACCCATGCCCCTAGATCCATCCAGTTATCTTCATTGGACAGACAGGACTGAAACTAATCCTTGCACTGCGGATTTCTGTGTCAGCACAGTTCTTGGAGGGGGAATGGTAAGAGGTTATAGGGGTCTGCAGCTGAAAAGCCACCATCTGAAACCCGTTGGCCATGCCAGCAGTTTAGTCTTCTAAAACCCTTTTTAACCCTCTTCCTCTCCCCCTCTCTCCCTACCCACTCTCGCTATTTCTCACACCTCAGGATCCATGTCATCGGTGTAATATCGTGAGGCCCCCTCATTCTTATGCAAATGTCTGTAGCGCGTGCTTTCAATAGGGAGGCCCGACAGGGAGTATTTACGACCTGCCAATCTTTCCCCAGAACCGGAGATGGAATAAAGTTTCATCTAAGAAGGGGCCCATGCTGCACATTTCAGTCCCATGAAGAAAAAAATTCCGCTGCCAGCCATTGCTGAATATAGTTTCTTTTTTTTTGTTGTTTTGTTGTTTTTTTTTGGCCTCCTTTCTTTTCTTTTCTTTTTTACCCGTGGTGACGAGGCTGCTGTGTTACCTGTGTCTTCTTAGTTCAGTCAAGCGAGGAGGGGCTGGCATCGTTGCAGCATCGTTGCAGTGTCTAAAGGTGAATGCACTTTGGATCTGCATCTGCAAGCATCATGTGTGGTAGTCAAATGCCGCAAGTCAGACTGTTTACAAGCACAAGCGTGCATTATATTTTTCATCTTTTTTTTTCTTTTACTTTTTCTTTCCTTTCCATTCTTCTTTGTTTTTCATTGTGCTCACTTGCATGTCAGGGATCCCATATCGTGGTGAGAGGAGGAAGGGGGAGGAGGAAGAAGGGGTGAGGGGATGACCAGACTATTGCATGCCTTTCAGTGAATTGTTCAGATCAATACTTCATTTTCCACATCACTCGCTTTGACAGGAACAGTCATTAACTAGGAACGGTGTGGAAATTCTCCAGTGTGCAAGATATTTTTGTCCGATTTTCGGATCTCTCTGCATAATGTGTAGCAGAACGAAAGCTTCAAAATTATTTTTTGTGTAAATTAGTCAATGTGTCTTAAATTTGATATCTTTTCACCAGAAGTGGTGATATATATTTTTTTTCATTAAAAACAATGTTTTTCTGTGTAATATGTACAAGTCCATCACTGATATTTTTCATGGGATTCACAATTTTTTGTCAGACCACTATAGAAATAATATAAATGACACAGCTTGCTGTTTCGAAACAATTACGTGATTGGGGAATGTTTAAAAAGGCATAATGTTAATGATTATGAATTAGCTGGCACTAAAATCACATCTACAGAGAACTTAGTAATTGCAGTAGTTTGTTTCCTTCCAGTCATCAGAATCTACTCATCACTGCATGTCATAATAATTATGATAAATGCGTTCATAACGCATAGTTAAAGAACTCGATGAACTCGATGATCCCTTTGAAATCAAATTCGAGTATATCCCACACATTTTGCCTTTTCTCCATGCATCATCTAGTGTGGAAGGGACCCAGTCTAACAATGTAATTTCTAATTCTGCAGACTGACCCCCCCCCCCCCCCCCCCCCCCCCACCCCCCCTCCCCCCCCACGACGAACTCATGCTCCTACATCGACCCAATCATGTTCTGGTTATCTTCATTGAACAGACAGGACCAAAACTGTTCCTGTTACAGCTGACAACATCCATGCCAGCACAGGTCTTGGAGGACAAATGGAAGAGACTAGCAGGGTTTGAATCTGAATTGACAGTCAGAAACCTGTCGGCCATGCAAGCTGTTCAACGTTTCCCAAGCCTTTCTAACCCTCCGCTTCTCTCTCTCCTTCCCCACGCTCCCCATTTCTACCGCCTCAGGATCCATGTCATCAGTGTAATATCGTGAGGCCCCCCTCATTGTCATGCAAATGTATGCAGCGCGTGTGCTTTCAATAGGGAGGCCCGACGTGGAGTATTTACGACCTGCCAGTGTTTCCCCAGAACCGGAGAGGGAATAAAAGTTTAATTTAAGAATGGGCCAGTGTAGCACAATTTGCTGCCATGAAAAAAAAATTCTCTGCTAGCTACGGCTGAATATAGTTATCATTATCATTCTCCCCCCCCCCCCCCCCCCCCCCCCCCCCCCCCCCCCCCCCCCCCCCCCCCCCCCCCCCCCCTTCTTTTTGTCTTTTTTTCATGGTGTCGAGGCTGCTGTGCTACCTGTACCTACTGCTAAGTTCAGTCAAGCAAGGAAATCTGGCATTGTTGCAGGCTTGATGTGTCTAAAGTCAGTACACTTCACAGCCATATCTGCAGGCGTTACGTGCGGTATGCAAATGCTACAAGTCAGACTACATGCACAGGCAGCCATTTTCTTCTCCTCGTTTTCTTTATTTTTTTTCCCTTCCCCTTCTTCTTCTTCTTCTTCTTCTTCTTCTTCTTCTTTTTCCTCTCCTGCTCCTCCTCCTCTCCTCCTCTTCCTCCTCCTCCTCCTCCTCCTCCTCCTCCTCCTCTCCTCCTCTTTCTTCTTCATCTTCCTTCTTCTTCTTCTTCTTCTTCTTCTGTGCTTCTGTATGTGAAAGATCCTGTGCTATGGGGAAAGGAAGAAGAGGAAAGGAGAAGAATAGGGAATGGTGGGGGGATTACCAGACTGTGACATACCCTTTCAGTAGATTTGATGAAACTGTCCTGGGTTTTCTGCGACAGGCTCAACTACTTTGGCTGCAGCAATGATTATGGATTAATAATACGCAAATTTTCCTTTTTGTCAGGTATTTTTGTCTGATTTGAAAGAACTCTTTTGCGTAATGTACGAGAGACAAAAGGCTTTAAAAAGAGAATCTAAGTTGTTTATTTATTTTCAATTTACCATATTTTCACTGAAAATGGAAATGTCATCTTCTTCATGAAACTCGACTTTTGTGACTTAAAGATGGCTTGTTGGTGGATCTTACAAATTTCTGCTGTGTGCCTGCTACTTCAGTGATAGATAAACAGTACATGGCATTGTTTGCTATTTCATAACAAGTCCGTCATTAGAATAAGCGTCAACACAAAAATACTAAATTATAACCACAATAGATGATAACAATACTGTTGCCATCAAAATGATATTTTCAAATTTTCAAATTTAGTAAAGGCGGAGATATATTTTGTTCAAGTCATCATATCCTTGCAGATGATAAAAATGGCTATAAACCACCCGGAAATTGTCCTTTTGATAATGAGAAAAAAAAACCTTATAAGTTTTGTCCATTTCAAATAACAAATCTGCTATGATATTCCTTCTCACCACACACACGCACGCACGCACGCACGCACACGCACGCACACACACACACACACACACACACACACACACACACACACACACACACACACACACACTTCATAGACTATCATGAATTTGTAAACAGTGAGTGGACTGAGTTCGCGTTCCCAATGTGTTATAATCCTACTGAAGGATCTCCGGATCCGCCATCTGATACGGATCTGCAGCACAGATCTCACCCTTCACCGTTCGGCTACGAGTCATCTTTCCATCAAGTCTGGTTAAAAAAAAAAAAAGAAGGTAGAGCAGATTTTTGCATGATCAAGTAGACAGAGAAACCAGCAAACCAAGGGATAACGATGAAATATGATGTACTCGTTAGAGCAAAACATAAATAAGATGAAAAGGAAACAGCATGTCAAATGAAATATCGTCCTGCGTACTTAACCATTATCTGTTTAAATGGTGAACTGTGTCTACACTCAGACATGGTAGTCCTTGACTGAATTAAAGCTGACGCGCTGGACACAAGATTCCGTACAGTCTGGAATCCCGCATAGATTCTGCAATGTTCTGCTGTGACTTGGCTACGGTTTTCCTCATTTGGGAACGATTTTTACCACCAACATTTCGCCTGTTGTGCTTAAAAGCCTGTCTGTATAAGTACTTGTTGACACAACCCTCCCCTTCCACTCTTTCCCTTCACACCCTTCTACCATCCTCTTATAATGTGACCAGTAAATGTAGATGTTTAGCTCATTCCCTTCTTTTCCACCTCCTGCCACCCAAGACAGCCCATGAAATTGGTGGGACCCCCACCTAGTCATGTCCCAGTTTTCCTCTTTGTACATACAGACAGGACCAAAAAGGTGCTGAGTTTATGCATTCCGGAGAGAGAGAAAAAAAGAGAAATACTCACCAGCTCCACAACGCATGGCCCTAACCCTAACCAGACTTTAATCCCAAACACAAACACTGACTTATTAATCCCAACCTTGATCCGAACCAAGGCCTACAACATGTCTGTACAAAACCTTTCGAAAACCTTCATCGTGCTTGAAGCGTGGTGTGTGTGTGTGTGTGTGTGTGTGTGTGTGTGTGTGTGTGTGTGTGTGTGCAGTTGTCTTCTCCTTTTTTCCATCCACAAAGAAAACAACGTCAACTATCCGTATCATTATTTTGCTCCGATGACTACATCTTAGGTAGCGTAATTGTTGGAAAGAGGGAAAGGAAGGAGACCAGTATGGACAGAATCTGAATAGACGACGTCTAACACCTGTCAGCCATACACAGCCTTTACTTCTCCCCACTTCTTTCTTCTTCTCCCGTTCTCCTCTCGCCACCTTTCCTGCTCCTGGACCTGTGTCATTCTTGTAATATTGGAAAACCTCTCATTGTCATGCAAATGTATGTAGCGCGTGCTTTCAATAGGGAGACCCGACGTGGAGTATTTACGACCTGCCAATATTTCCCCAGAACCGGAGATGGAATAAAGCTGAGTTTAAGAATGGACCAGTGTTGCACATCTTGGTGCCATAAAAACACTCAACTGCCAGCCATGGCTCAATATCGGTACCATTTTTCCCTCCCCCTTCTTTTTTTTTTTTTTTATCTAACGGGGCTCAGGCTGTTGCATTATCGGTGCCTTCTGCTTTGTTCCATCAGGCGACGAAGGTTTGCATTGTTGCAGGTTTGATGTGTCTGAAGGTGAATACACTTCGCATCCGCGTGCATTACGTGTATGCAAATGCCGCGAAGTCAGACTGTTTACACGCGCAAGCGGCCGTTCTTTTTTTCTGTTACTTTTCTCTTTTTAACCCCCTTCTTTTTTGATGTTTGACTGTCTGCGACAGATCTGGGCCAATGGCAGAACAGGAAGGTGGAAAGGTGAGGAAAAGGGAGAGGGAGACAGGGGAGTGAAAGGGAACAGTAGGAGGGGGATTACAGAACTATTGCATATGCTTGTGGGAGATTTGGTCACGCTGATACTGGATTTTCTGCATCAGAACCACTTGCTTTGACAGCAACAACCATTATGGACAAGAGATACGGTTCATGATCTGGCGTGCCAGAATTTTTTCATCGGATTTTCTATGTGTCAGAAGATCAATATAAGATAATGATTGTGGATTGGCTGCCACTTTATTCTAAAAAGAATCATATAAAAATCATTTTGTCCCAATAATTAGTGGCTTCAATCAGTGTGCATCATAGTAATTACCATACAAGCAAATTGAAATTATATCTCTAGCGGATAACCGCCATTTTTACGTAAAATCAAATACAATAGTATCCGTCTAATCTGTTTGGAAAAGAGTTCTCTTGCAATTTTTTTTTTTCAATAATCTGAAAACTGTTCAGTGTAGCAAATTTTTGTCTTCTTTTTCTGAAAAAAAAAACCGGCACGTTCTATTTAGGGGGGAAAAGGCTTCAAATGTATCCGTTCATGTGGGAAAATTTTTTTATTGTGTAACGAGTACATGTGCACTAGAGATTTAGTTGTGGCAGGTGAATCACTTGGGAAAGCTTCAACCTAAATTGCTTTTGTGGAGCGTCATGGAGGTGCGAAGCAGAAGGACAACAGACATTTTGATACTAATGGGCATTCTTCCCTTCCCCATACCATTGGCTTCTTACAGTAAGGTCTTGCGCGCCTTCACCAAGGTCAGAATAATCCATTTAATACCTTGTTGCCTTTACAGCATCATGTTAGTTTGCGATTATCTTCAATACTTACAGTTGAAATAACTGTCATAGAGTTTCGTCATTCTTTTTATTATAAAGTCGGAAATATAAGTGTAATCATTGAACAAATAGAAAACTATCCAAGTATATTGGTGCAAACTAGTCCTCTCACCATACACGCACTGAACTGCATGGTATGTATTTTGATCTGTTGTTGGGATACTGATAAAATCGATGACGTTGTAGTGTAGTGGTCTTTCTCTTCACGATAAGAGTATGTTCGTTGATGATCAACCAAACCATGTCCATGTGCTGCCAAAGTGGCAGGAAGATAAGACAGAAAAATGACACAAGGTGTACCCGTGGACAAAGAATCCAAACTTTAGAAGAGTATTGATTGAAAGGCCACAGTATTTGAGACCCTTCTCTATACCAGTTTGTAAGGAGTGAGGGTGATAGAGATGGTGCTACAGATATCTGTTCTAATTAGACACTGCATGAACGAGCTGTACTCTGAGCTTCTTTTCAAAATGTATCACGAAGGTGACCAGGCTGGAGAGACACAGACATCTACAGTGTTGGTCTGAACATTATGAACAACTATCTCAGAAACGCACATGGTAGGTGCACGATACCCAACTGTGTGGTTCCAGTCTTCCCTTTGGCCCCAAACCCAACAACGGCATATCTCTGACCGGAATTGAACTGTCGACCTTCCAACGGGCAAATCAGTGAAACTAACCACTGCACCACAGCAGCTAGTATGGGACACATAATCGATGTCATGGGTATAAAATGGTGAGGCCTCTGATTGTTATGCAAATGCATGTAATGCGTTCTTTTAATAGGGAGTCCAGATGTTGATTATTTGTGACTGCCAGAATTTCTCCAGAGTTTGAGAGGAAATCGATCGATTTCAATTTTCAAAATGGACCAAGATTCCACTTTTTGGTGCCATTTCACACACACACACACACACACACACACGCGCGCGCGCACGCACGCACGCACGCACACACGCACGCACGCACGCACGCACACACACACACACACACACACAGACACCAGTGCCAGCATCAGCTGAATATCGCTATATTTTTTCTGAGAGTTCAGGACGTGGTGTTATTTCTGCTTTCAACCGCTTGGTTCGATCAGGAGACAAAGGTTTGCATTGTGGCAGGTTTGATGTGTCTGACAGTGAATACGTTTCACATCCGCGTGCGTTACGTGTGGTATGCAAATGCCGCGAATCGAATTGTTTACACGCACAATCGGCCATTTTCTGGACTTTTTGTGGAGGCAGGAGAGGGGGTGGGTGGTTAATGTGAGAGTGGGTGGTCGGTAGGATACTGTTCCTTTCTCCTATTTCTTTCTGTTTGCTTTATGGGTTTTATTCTGTCAGTGATAGATGCATATGGCGCAGCAGGATAGGATTATCTGATTATTGCACACCTTTTAGCCGATTTGATCAAACTGATTGAAGTACTAAAATGGCTTTTTTCACATCACGCCTGAGCATGAATAACCAGAGTTTGAAAAACCTGTCAACCAAACAAATCATCGTCTAGACCCCCACCCACATCCACCCACTCCCCACAAGCCCACTGCACCCCCCCCTCCCTCACCATGCCAGACCACTGTCCATCCATCACCTTTCTCTTCTTGCCACGTCCCATTCTCCGCTTCCAGAGTCTCATGTCAACATGCTTCAATGCTTCCCATAGGGAGGCCCAAACAAAGAGTATTCATGATCTACCATTCTTTCCCCAGAAATCGAAAAGGGATAAAGTTTGATTTTGAAATAGACTCATCTTGCACATTTTAGAGCCATAAACATCCATCATAGTTTCTGAAATTCAGTCTCATCAAATTTGCTATTTGAGAAATGCAGTGGTAGGTAATGCCCATTCCCCTGTCATGCAAAAGTTGTCACATACACACATATGCCATAAAAGAAACAGAAAAAAGGAAAGGGCTGTAGAACCCCTTTTTGCTTCCCCTCTTTCTCCCACCAAAAAAAAAAAAAAAAAAAAACAAGAAAAGAATCCCTTGTGTGAACAATCTGACTTCCAGCATTCGCGTACTTCGTGTAACACACGCTAATGCCAATTGTATTCACCATTAAAGACATCAAAGCTGTGACAATGCAAACCATCATTGCCTGATGGAACTAAGCAGATGAAGGTATGAGTAACATGACAACAGCCTCAATCCTGTGGGGGGAAGAAGAGAGAGAGAGAGAGAGAGAGAGAGAGAGAGAGAGAGAGAGAGAGAGAGAGAGAGAGAGAGAGAGAGAGAGAGAGAGAGAAGTGTATCTCCAGCCATGACCAGCAGTGGGGTTTCTTTTTTATAGCTCCAAAATGTTCACCATGGGTCTATTTTTTTTATTCAAACTTTATTCAGTTTTTAATTTTGGGGAAAATATTGGCAGGTCGTAAATGTTACACATTTGGCTCCCTGTTGAAAGCACTCGCTACACATATCTATATGACAATGAGTGGGGGGGGGGGGGGGGGGGGGGGGGGGGGGGGGAGCTCACGACATTACACTGATGACCCGAGTCTCTGGGAGTGGAAAAATGAAGAGTGGAAAGGAAGAGAGAGGGGTGGCTTACTGAAGGTGAGCAGGAATGGTGCGGGAGAGGGAGTGGAGGCAGTGGGCTGGTGGTGTCGATGGATGTGGGTGGCAGTCTAAATAATCAATTTGTTTGGTCAGTAGCTTTCAGACTCTGGCTGTTTATACTCCAACCCTCCACATCGTTTGTGTCCCCCATCGACAGTTACACTGTGCTTAGTCATTTACTGCAAATAAAGCATGGTATATTCTCAGCATCTCTGTTCCTGTCTTTCTGTCAATGAGCTTGCCTGTGTTCACGTTCTTTCTGTGTCTTGAACTACAGAAAAATTTACTGTTTAAATTGGGAGCAAAATGGATATGGAATGTTCACATTTTGTGCCCAATTTGTGGAGATAAATGATTGTTTGTTCTTTTTTCCCCATGAACAAATGTATAATATAGTGCATTTAAGTCCTGTAAACGTCCATTGAGTATGTAGATTTAAAAAAAAAAAAAAACAAAAATATCTGCTACACTGAAGTTTTCATGTCACTGAAAGAATATTATGCCAGAACTCTTTTTTCTTTAAATGGGATTAGACTTATACAATTGTTTTCGTCTGCATATGAAAGGGGATGTTATCCATTGGAGATATAATTTCAGTTTACGTCCCTGGTAATCAGCACGATGCACACTGAGTTGAAGCAACTGATGACTGGGAGGAAATAATTCTTCTAACTCTTTCCAGAATTTGGTGGCAGCCAATCCATAATTACTATTTCATTTTTTGGTCTTCTGATGCACAGAAAAATCCGAGCAAAAATATCTGGCACTCCAAACAATGTCCTTATCTCTCATCCGTAATGGTTGTTGCTATTATAACAAGTGATTCTGATGCAGAGAACCTAGTATCAGTCTGATCAATTCCATCAAATGCATATGTAATGGTTCGGTAATCCCTTCCCGCTCCCCCCCCCCCCCTTCTCTTCCTCTCTCTTCCTTTCCCCCTCCCCCTTTCTGTCATCCTCCCCTTCCCTCTTTCTCTTCTCCTCACGACCTGGATCTGTCAAATATGCGCAAACACCAGAAAAAAAGGGGGCAGAAAAATAAAGACAGAGAGTGAAAACGCCACAGTGAAGAAAAAAAAAAAAAAGGGGGGGGGGGGGGATGAAAAAAAAAAAAATGAAAATGGCCGCTTGTGCGTGTGTAAACAGTCTGACTTGTGGCATTTGCATACCACATGCCACGCACGTGGATGCGAAGTGTATTCACCTTCAGACACATCAAACCTGCAACAATGCAAACCATCGTCGCCTGATCGAACAAAAGTAGAAGGCACAGGTAACGCAACAGCCTGAGTCCCTGTTGTACAAAAAAACTGGAGGAGAAAAAAGTTAACTATATTGAACGGTGGCTGGCAGTCGAGTTTTTTTTTTTTTTTTTTCATCAAATTGTGCAACATTGTTCCATTCTTGAATTAAACTTGATTCCGTCACTGGTTCAGGGGAAATATTGGCAGGTCATTAATACCCCCACGTCGGGCCTCCCTATTGAAAGCACGCGCTATATACATTTGCATGACAATGAGGTTTTTCAATACTACAAGAATGACATGGGTCCTGGAGCAGGAAGGACGGGGAGTGTGGGCAGTGAGGGAAGAGGAGAACGGGAGGCTAGGAAAGGGGTGTGGGGGAGGAGTAAACGCCCTGTATGACAGGTGTTAGACTCTTATCTATTCAGACTCGATCCATGCAGGTCTCCCTGCTTTTCCCCTCTCCAACAATCATTATGCTAGCTATGATGTAGTCTGCAGAGCGCTATACACATTCAGTCGGTGGACGTTGATTTCTTCATGGATTGAGAAAGGAGAAGACAACTGCACAGCCCCACCCACCCACCCCTCACACACACACACACACACACACACACACACACACACACACACACACACACACACATTAAAAGTACAATGTAATGATAAAGGCTTCTGAAAGATTTTATACAGGTAGGTTTTAGGATAGGGTTCGTAACAAGGTTAAGGTTAAAGTACGTCAGGGCATGTGTGAGGGTTAGGCTATAATTAGGGCAATGCAGTCCAGAACTTGAGTCTCTTTCGCCTTTGTTTTTCCCTGTGTCTGCAATACAAAAACGTGCTGCCTTTTCCGTCCTGTCTGTATGTTCAAAGAAGATAACTGGGACATCATCAAACGGATGTCCTGCCAGTGTTACATGGTTCTCTACAGTGGGGGGGAGGGGGAGAAGAGAGGGACAGGTTCAATATCCACAATCAGTAGTGACATTTTTGGAGGCTGTGTTCCCTGGATGGTGAGGGAAGGGAAGGGGAGGGGGAAGGGGGAAGGGGGAAGTGGAGGGCTGTATCAGCAAAGAGTTACATAGTGAGGCTTGATGTACAACAGATCAAATGTCGGAGGTCAAATCGTTTACGTGATATTATTTTCAAATCATGAGATGGCAATTACGCCATACACACACACACACACACACACACACACACACACACACACACACACACACACACACACACACTCACGCACACACGCATGCACGCACACACGCATGCACACACACATACACACATGCACACACGCGCGCGCGCGCGCGTCACACACACACACACACACACACACACACACACACACACACACACACACACAGAGAAAACCTGACCATAGTTTAATCCTAACACAAACCCTGATGTATTTAAACCTTAACCTTGATCCAAACCCTAACCTGAAACCTATCTGTATAAAAACTGTTCAAAAAACCTTCATTGTTTCATCGTGTTGTACTGTGTAGGGACTGTGCACTTGTCTCTCTCCTTTCTCCATCTATGAAGAAAATCAACGTCCACCGTCCGAATGTGTATTGTGCTCTGCAGATTGCATCTGAGCTAATGTGATTGTAGGAAATGGGTACTGGAAGGGGACCAGTATGGATCAAATATCAATAGACAGACAGAGTCTAACACCTGTCATACAGGCCGTTTCCTCCTCCCCACCCCTTTCCTGTCCTCTATTCTCCACTCCCCATCTTTGCTGCTCCATGAACCCATGTCATTCTTGTAATATTGGAAAACCTCCTCATTGTCATGCAAATGTATGCAGCGCGTGCTTTCAACAACAGGGAGGCCCGGCGTGGAGTATTTATAACCTGCCAATATTTCCCCAGAGCCAGAAAAGAAATAAAGTCTAATTTGAGAATGGTCCAATGTTGCACATTTTCATGCCATAAAAAAAAAAAACTCGACTGCCAGCCCCTGCTCAATATAGTTGCCCTTTTTTTCCTCCTCTTTTTTATAATGGGGCGCAGACTGTTGGATTACCTGGGCCTTCTGCTTAGTTCGATCAGGCGACGAAGGTTTGCATTGTTGCAGGTTTGATGTGTCTGAAGGTGAATACACTTCGCATCCGCGTGTGTTACGTGTGGTATGCAAAAGCTGCAAGTCAGACTGTTGACACGCAGAAGTGGCCATACTCTTCTTTTTTTTACATTTTTGTTTCTTTCGTTTCTTTCCTCCTTTTTTCTTTGTGTTCGTCTTTCTGTGACAGATCCGGGCCAATGGCAGAAGAGGAAGCTGAAAAGATTGGAAAAAGGGAGGGGGAGTCAGGGAAGTGAAAGAGAACAGTGTAAGGGGATCACCGCACTATTGCATATGCTCCGGAGAGATTTGATCAACAGATACTGGGTTTTCTGCATCAGGATCACTTGCTTTGACAGCAACAACCATTATGAACGATAGGCACGGACATTGTCTGGCGTGCCAAATATTTTCGTCCGGATTTGCTGTGTATCCAACATCACAAGACCAAAAATGAAATCATGATTAGGAATTGGTAGCCACCGGATTCTGGAAAGATGATTTGTGACTGCCAGAATGTCTTCAGAGTCTGAGGGGGATCGAGTTTGATGTTAAAAAGTGAACCAATCTGGCACTTTTATATGCAATTTCACACACACACACACACACACACACACACACACACACACGCACACGCACGCACGCACGCGCACGCACGCACGACACACACACACACACACACACACACACACACACACACACACACACACACACACACACACACACACATCACCTCCGTTGCCAGCTCTACCTTTCATTCCAGTGGAGTTCAGGGCGCTGTGTTGTCTCTGTTTTCATCTGTTTGGCTCAATCGGGAGACCAAGGTCTGCATTGTTGCTGGTTTGGTGTGTGTCGCATGGTGAATACACTCCGCATCCGTGTGCGTTACATGTGATATGCAAATGCCCCGAGTCGGATTGTTTAAAACACACATCGGGGAGGGGTTGTTGGCGTGAGAATGGGTGGTTGGAAACACCTGCTCCGCCCCCCCCCCCCCCCCCCCCCCCCCCCCCCCCCCCGCCCGTCCCTTTTTCTGTTTATATTATGACTTTTTTCCCCCTAAATATGACAGATTGCATGTGGAAGGAGCATTAGATTATTTTATTATCACACATCTTTTAGCAGATTTGATCAGACTGATTGAATTATTGGGATGGCTTTTCCACATCAAGTTCTTCACTTTGACAGCTACGAGCATTACTGAACTGTGACGTGGAAACTTTCCACTGTGCAGGATATTGCATGGTTTCAATGCTCTCTCTCTCTCTCTCTCTCTCTGTCTAGTGTATGGGGGATATAAAAACGTACAAAGTAATTCATGATATCATTCTCTTCATAAAAGAAAACCCACGTTTATCATACTGTGATAACATGTAACATGCATTACTGGTGTGGTTTTCACGAGTTTTTAAGAAACGTCTTGTGCAGTGTAACAAAACTGTGTCTCAAAATGAAAATTGTGTTTTGTTTTGACACGTTCAGTACACTGGACAGAGCGTACAGACAAAAGAAAAGGACAATTCTGAATCAACAGAAAGATATCTGCATGAAACTGGATATCATAGCAGTTATTGCCTTCCTTACTTGACGGCATTTTACAAGAAACTCTTATGCATACCCGCCTGGGTGATCATTTCTCATTTGATTCCTCGTCACCTTTAGAGCACTCTATCAGCGCATATCATGATGATCATTAAATCTTCACGAAAGAAAACTACATGAAAGTCAAGTTTAGAGCATAGTTACCCTTAATACAATGGTGTGGAAAAGTAATACAAGTTTCGTCCTTTTATCTATGATAGTATTTGAATTTTTCTTCGCTCACTAACTGCACACTGACATTACATTATGTGTTGATCTGTTGATTCTACAATAGCATGGAGATGATTCTCTCTTTACTGACGATTTATTTGGTCATTTACTTTAAACCGAATCACGTCTACTTTAAACCAAACCGTAAAATGAGTTGCATTCTAGTCTAAATTTGTTAACCAAGTGTCCGTAGCACAAGACCTTTGGTCAGAGACTTTTCTTTCTTGTTGCATTGTTGGTCACACAAAGCCTTGGCTGTCTGAACAGAATTCCACAACCCAAAGGAGCTCCTCCACACCCGAACTGCTTGTCCCTTAACGGGTTTGCCTGACACTGATCTCCTGTGATCTTGAAGCCAGAAAGGCACAGAGACAGGTTCATCGACAGAAAAATAGGCACACAGACACTGAAAATATGTCATGCTTTGCAGTGAACAGCCAGGCACAGGGTAACACTTGGAGAGGGGAATGGAAGAAGATACACAGAACCAGAGTATGGATAGCCAGAGTCTGAAACTGTGAATCAAACAAATTGCTGATTTAGACTCCCCTCACATCCATTCCACCATGCAAGCCTCCTGCCTCACCCTCTGGCTCCTCTGTCACCTCTCTCTTCCTTTCCACTCTTCCGTTTCCCCCTTCCTAGAACTCATGTCATCAGTGTAATGTTGTGAGGCCCCTCATTGTCATGCAAATTTCTGTAGCGCGTGCTTCCAATAAAGAGGCCTGACGTAGTGTATTTACGATCTGCCATATCTCCCCCCCAGACTTAGAAATGGAATAAAGTTTAATTCAAAAAATGGACCCATGGTGCATATTTTGGAGCCATAAAAAAATAACGTTGCTGCTGGGCTATGGCTGAAAATATGCTCTCTCTCTCTCTCTCTCTCTCTCTCTCTCTCTCTCTCTCTCTCTCTCTCTCTCTCTCTCTCTCTCTCTCTCTCTCTTTTTTGTCCCAACAGGATTGAAGCTGTTGTTATTTTTCCCGGCCTTTATCTGCTAAGTTCGATCAGGCGATGATGATTGCTGTAGCTTTGATGTGTATGAAAGTGAATGCAATTTGCATTAGTGTGTGTTACATGCAGTGTACAAATGTCTCAAGTCAGGCCGTTTACAACACAATGGTCAGTCGCTTGGACGTTTTTGTGAGAGAGAAAAAGGGAAAGGGAGAGGGGGGTTGTTTTCCTTTCCTATTTATGTATATTTTATGGTATCTGTGTGTATGTCGGAAAATTTTACATGACAGGGGAATGATATTATCTACTATTGCTTACTCTTATAGCAAATTTGATGGTGATAATATCAGCCACTATGATGGATTCTGTGCGTCAAGTTCTTCGTTTTGACAGCAACAGGTATTACAGATCTTACGGATTTGGTTCAAAGTATATCAAATAAATGTCATTAAAAAGATAATCACCACCACGTCATTGCATTGTCAGCATGAAAACGGCAGATCAACACACAATGCAATGCCAGTTCAGTATATAGATGGTGAGCGAACAAAACTGGGAATGCCGTGACAGATTACATGTAACAAAAGAACAAAACTTTAACGAATTTTCCACACAATCGTAACGAGGATCATGAAACGCTAAACATGACTTTCATGTGAATTCACTAATCATCATGAGGTGCACTACTAATATGGTCTTCTCAAGGCGGCAAGGAATCAATGAGTAATGAAAAGGCGGTCATGGATGTGACTTGATCACGAAATGTCACCAAGAAATGGAAGGCAATAACTACGGTGTTTGTTTAGTTTCGTAGTGGTTTCTTTCTGGTGGCAACAGATTCATAATTATCATTTTGTATTTGCACATTCTGTCCAATGGATTGAACAGTTCAAAACAGCAGACAATCATCATATTGACTGACAGGTTGTTTTTTTTTTTTGCACTCCACAGAGGCATTTCTCAGCAAACCATGAAAATCACACCAGTGATGGATTGTTACTGACAGTGTAATGAGCTTCCTCTCTCCTTTATGAAACAAATCATGGCATAAGCTATTTTTCACATGTTTCTTTTTTCCCCATACAGTAGGTGGAGAAAAGTTTATAAAAATGCACCATGCAATAACCGGCGCACTGGAAATTTTCCATATTAGAGCTCAATAATGTTTGTATCTGTCAAAGTTAAGAACTTGACGTGGAAAAGCCATCCTAGTACTTGAATCAGGCTGATCAAATATACTGAAAGGTATGTGATAATCCGATAATCCTATCCTTCCCCATGTGCAGTCTGTCACATTTAGAAAACAGTCAGAAAATGAACAGAAAAAAAAAAGGGAAAGAAAACAGCATCCCACAAACCACCCCCTCTCTCCCATCCACACCCCCCCTCCAGCCTCTACAAAAGAGCGCCAGAAATGGCCGATTGTGCATGTAAACACTCTGACTCGGGGCATTTGCATACCACACGTAACGCACGCGGATGTGAAGCGTATTCACTGTCAGACACATCAAACCTGCCACAATGCAAACCTTGGTCTCCTGATCGAACCAAGCAGATGAAAGCACAGATAACACAGTGCCCTGAACTCCACTGAAATAAAATATGCAGTCAGAAAAAAAATGTAACGATATTCAGCTGGTGCTGGCAATGGAGATTGGTGTGTGTGTGTGTGTGTGTGTGTGTGTGCGCGTGCGTGCACATGTGTGTACGCGCGCGCTCGCGTGCGCGCGCCCTGTGTCTGTGTGTGCGCGTGGGTGTGTGCAGTGGTCTGGTCATCCTTTCCCCTTTCTTCCTCTTCCTCCTTTCTCCTCTCCCCCCACGACATGGGACCCCTCCTATTTTAGCAAATGCAATGACAACAAGCAAAAAGAGGGGGGGGGGGGGGGGGGGGGGGGGGGGGGGGGGGGGGGGGGAGGTTCAAAAGGAAACAGTGTTGGATAAAAAAAACGGACGCTTGTGAGTGTAAAAAATCTGACTTGCAACATTACCATACCACTTGTAACACTTGCAGCTGCAGAAGCACAGTGTATTCACCTTTAGACACATCAAAACTGCAACAATGCCAGCCTTCCTTGCTTGACTGAACTAGGCAGAAGGTACAGGTGACACAGCAGCCCTGACACCACTGGGGAAAAAAAAAAAAAAGAAAGGAGGGAAAACAATAATTATATTCAGCGTGGCGGGCAGTGGAGATTTTTTCCTTCATGACAATAAAATGTGCAACATTGGTCCATTTTTAAATCACAGTTTTTTTTTACCCCTCTGGTTCTGGGGAAATATTGGCAGGTCGTAAATACTCCACGTCGGGCCTCCCTATTGAAAGCACGCGCTACATACATTTGCATGACAATGAGGGAGCCTCACGATATCACACCAAATGGCATGGTGGGTGAAATGGGAGAGTTAAAAAGGAGAGAGAGAGGAGAAGTGAAGTGAAGGGTTAGAAAGGGGTGGGGAAGGTTGAACAGCTTGCATGGCGGGTAGGTTTCAGACTGTCAGTTCAAGATTCACACCCTGTTTGTCTCCTTCCATTCACCCTCCAAGAACTGCGCATGGCACGGTGGGTAGGCTTTTGACTGCCAGTTCAGATTCACACCCTGTTTGTCTCCTTCCATTCACTCTCCAAGAACTGCGCTGGCACGGATCTTGTCTGCAATGCAAGGAACAGTTTGGGCTGGTCTTTCCAGTGGAGGTGACTGGGAACATGGATTAGATGAATATAGGAGCGTGGGTTGTAGGGGGAGAGGCCTGTCTCCAGAATTAGAGATCCACATGGTGACACTAGGTCTTCTTACACCAGACGTTGCATGGAGCAAAGCAAATAGGGGTGGAGGTAGTTTATTTTGATTTCAAAGGGGGTTTCAAAGTGAGGTGTCCGCAGGTGGAAATTGAAACAAATTCCAAACTGAATTTAAGGCAATCCAGCAGTTAACATGGACAAACAAATTAACAAGACAAAAACACGATGGATTTCGACCTCTTAGGTCTTCTTCAGGCAAGATAAACAACATTCAGGACAATGAAAACGAAGAACGAGCAAAGGGATGAATCTTATATCGTATTTATAGAGTTCGTTTTTTTAAATGTCATCTGTACGTTTATGAATATAATTATCATGTGCTTTCATCCTAATTATTATGATGTGCAGTGAAAAGAAGCTTCTGATAACTGGACGGAAACAAGTTGCTGCAATTACTAAGTTCTCTGCAGATCTGATTTATAGTGCCAGCTGATTTATAATCATTATTTCATGTGATTTGTGACGTTTCTCAATCATGTAAACTGTTATGAAAGAGCAAGGAATGCCATGTACAACTTCTATAATGGTCAGACAAAAAATTCTGAATCCAATGAAAAACATCTATGATGGACAGTTATATATATATATATATATATATATATATATATATATATATATATATATATATATATATATATTTCAAATCTTTGCCAAGTCATTACTATAATGATGGAAGAATTGTTAACCTGCACTTGTTTTCCCCCCCATTATCTAATTGTTCAGCATTATATATATATATATATATATATTTTTTTTTTTTTTTTTTTTTTTTTTTTTAAGCATCACTTTTAGTGAAGAATGTTTCATCTCCACTTTTGGTGAAACGGTGTTGAATTTGAAAACCAACTGACTAATTATAAAGAAGATAATTTTTGAAGCCTTCTGCCGTCTATATATTACACAGAGATATCCGAAAATTGGACAAAAAATATCTGGCACAATGGAGACTTTCCATATCATTGCTACCTAATGACTGTTGCTGTCAAAGCGAGTGATGTGGAAAATGAAGTATTGATCTGAACAAATCTACTAAAAGGCATGCAATAGTCTGGTCAGCCCCTCACCCTTCTTCCTCTTCCCCCTTCCTCTTCTCACCACGACATGGGATCCCTCACAGACAGGCAAACACAATGAAAATAAAAGAAGAGAAAAAAGGAAAGAATTTTTTTAAACAACAACAACAACAAAAACAAGAGACAAAGAATAAAACCGACGCTTGTGAATGTACACATCCTGACTTGTGGGCATTTGCATACCACACGTAATGTTTCCACATGTGCATGCAAAGTGTATTCACCTTTAGACACATCAAGCCTGCAACAATGCCAGTCTTCCTCGCTTCATTGAACTAAGCAGAAGGTACAGGTAACACAGCAGCCTGGACTTCACAAGAGAAAAGAAAGCAGGGGAAAAAGTAACTGGATTCAGCCATGGCTGACGGTGGAGTTTTTTCTTTACTTTTTTTTTTTTTGCACCAAAATGTGCAACATGGGTCCATTGTAAAATTAAACTTTATTCCCTCTCTGGTTCTGGGGAAAGATTGGCAGGTCGTAAATACGCCACGTCGGGCCTCCCTATTGAAAGCAGGTGCTACATACATTTGCATGACAATGAGGGGGCCTCACCATATTACACCGATGACATGGATCCAGGGGTGGGAGAAATGGGGGAGAGTGGGGAGCGAGGGAGAGGAGAGGAAGAGGGTTTGGAAAAGGGGTGGGGAAGGGTAAACAGCTTGCATGGCCGACAGGTTTCTGACTGCAGGCAATTCAGATTCAGACCCTACTAATCTCCTTCCATGCCACTTCCCAAGAACTGTGACAGCTGATATGTATATGGAGCAAGGAGCAAGTTTTGGCCCTCTGTTTGTGTGTCCAAAGGAGATAACTGGGATATAATCGGGTGGATCTGGAGGTGCAGGTGGCAGGGGTGGGAATCAGTTTCTGAATGTAATTACAATGTGAGGCTGGAATTTCTCACATGAGAAGTGAATTGAAGATCAACCAACCAGTCATAATGTAGATCATTTCGAAGCCTTTGATCTGCTATACATTATGCAGAGAGCTCAGAAAATCGGGTAAAGGTATCTGACGCACTGAAAGTTTCAGGATAGTCGATCGATAATGATTGTTGCTGTCAAAGCGCTTGAGTCTGATGCAAAAACCCTGGTATCGATCTGATCAAATTTGCCTAAAAGACATGGTCGTCCCCTCCACCTTTTCCCTCTTCCCCCTTTCTCCTCTCACCAGGACATGGGTTCTCTTGCATGTATGCAAACACAATAGAAAATAAAAGGGAAAAAAGAGACTGAAAATGTTAAAAAGAAAAAAGAAACAGAGACGCAGAATCAAAATGGACGCTTGTGCGCATAAACAGTCTGGCTTTTCAGCATTTGCATACCACGTGTAACTTTTGCAGATGCACAAGTGAAGTGTATTCACCTTTAGACACGTCAAGCCTGCAACAATGCCAGCCTTCCTCGCTTGACTGAACTAAACAGAAGGTACAGGTAACACAGCCGCCTGGACATCAGTAGCAAAAATAAAAAAAGAAAGAAATGGAAGGAGGTAAAAAAATTTTTTTTTACTGGCAATGGAGGTGTTTTTCTTCCTGGCACTGAAATGTGCAACATGGGTCCATTCTTGAATTAAACTTGATTCCCTCTCTGGTTCTGGGGAAAGATTGGCAGGTCGTAAATACTCCACGTCGGGCCTCGCTTTTGAAAGCACGCGCTACATACATTTGCATGACAATGAGGGGGCCTCACTATATTACACCGATGACATGGATCCCAGGGTGGGAGAAATGGGAGAGAGTGGGGAGGGAGAGAGAGAGAGGAGAGGAAGAGGGTTTAGAAAGGGGTAGGGAAAGGTAAACAGCTTGCATGGTCGACAGGTTTCTGACTGCAGGCAATTCAGATTCAGACCCTACTAATCTACTTTCATTCCTCTTCCAAAATTGTGTTAGTGGAGATGTTGTAAGCAGAGCAAAGAACAATGTTGGCCCTTTCGTGTGTGTCCATAGAAGATAACTGGACCATGATTGGGTGGATCTGGGGATGTAGGTAAGTAGCGGGGCTGGCAATCAGTCTCTGGAATCTTAGATCCATGGAGAAAAGGATTGGGGGGGGGGGGGGGGGGGGGGGGGGGGGAGTGAGGGCAGTGACTGCGAGTGATGACATTGTCGGGCATGGCACATTACAGACACAAACTCTGAGGTACAATCGTTCGCACACTATAGAACCCGTTTTGACGTCACTGACCAGCATTGCAGAATTAATGTGAGATCACACTATGCATGTCATACGTATGGGTGTTTCACACTTCAACTTCTGGGGGCTTGAATAGCTCAGTGGTAGAGCGCTGGACTCGTAATCTTGGTGACCTGGGGTAGCGGGTTCGAATCTCCGCCAGGCCGTTTCGGTACTGGGGGATTTTTCCCTCGGAGTTAACATTGGTTCTGACTCCATTTCCCATACAGTCCTTCGAATGAGACTATAAACCGACGTTCCGTGTGTCGACACACTCATAACATCTTGCACACTCGTAAAACCCCATCACCAACTTTCGGAAGAGAAGGCCAGTTTGGCCGTTGGTATGGATGACAAGTTACACATAGCATGCACCCTGCGTGAGAAATGGAAAGAATGACGGAAGTAAGGAAACTGAGTGAACGATATTGACTGGATGACACGGGAAACGACTAAATGAAGCGCCAGCTGGCAGCTCTTCAGTCGGCACTACCCAGGTAAAAACACTCCATTGTATAAGCGAGTGTGGATTGTAAAGCGCTTAGAGCTTGGTCTCTAGCCGAGGACAGGCGCTATATGGTATTCATAATGAAAATTACTCTAAATCAGTCGTAGATTTCAATTTCCGAACGGAGTGCAGGGAATAGTCACGAGTGTGAGTTATTGTTCCTCTTTGGAGGCAGTTTTCTGTCACCTTCCTTTTGCTGTTTGTTTTTTTCTTGTTACCACCACCAAGAATGGTATATTTTCGTACACTACGTTTTATTTGTTTGTCTATCAGCAAGAGTATACAAACACCGTTGATCTAATTGCTTTTTTTTTTTTTTTACCAACCCTGATGGTAAGACGAGATATGACCCGAGAAAGACGCCATGAAATGTTGGTGCAGATCCGTAGTGCATGCATATGTGTATGTGTATGTGTATGTGTATGCATGTATGTGTTTGTGCATGTGCACACACAGGCGCACGTGTTGTGTGTGTGTGTGTGTGTGTGTGTGTTGTGTGTGGTGTGTGTGTGTGTGTGTGTGTGTGTGTGGTGTGTGTGTGTGTGTGTGTGTGTGTGTGTGTGTGTGTGTGTGTAAGTGTGTGCGTGCGTGTGTGTCTGTGTGTGTGTGTGTGTGATTGTGTGCCTGCGTCTGTGTGTGTGGTGCTTTGCAGTGTTGTCTTGTATTGTGCATATGTACATATGTGTGCGTAACGCATATACATGTGTATGCGAGTGTGCCTGTGTGTCTGCCTCTCTGTCTGTCTGTCTGTCATTGAATCTTCGAGTGCGTTAGAACTGTTTTTGCATCTCGTGAGAATTTTTGTTTAATGTAGGGATTTGTCGTTCATCCATATTTAATGTCGGTGATCCTTCTCCTTATCTTCATGCGATGACTCGCAGAACGGTCAGCCTCCAGCATCACAAAGAAATGATATGGTGATAACGCGATAACAGAACACACACACACACACACACACACACACACACACACACACACACACACACACACTCTCTCTCTCTCTCTCTCTCTCTCTCTCTCTCTCTCTCTCTCTCTCTCGCATGCACGGACGCACGCAAGCGCACATTCACGCACGCGCATACATACACACACCCTGACACACTTTTAAACACACATGCGCACATGCTCGTACGCATTCTATCC
>JADBJO010005306.1:92500-95000 GCA_016801955.1 Conus betulinus | reverse complement strand
ATGGATGCTGATGTGTTGTATCGCAAAACATCCCATTTCACCATTCTGTACCGTAGGGTACTGGATTGTATAACATGATAGTGTGTTGTATGGTACATTTACTGTGCCCTGCTGTATTGTGAACTGTGGGCATCCTGTGTTATTCTGCGTGTATTGTGTTGTGTTTCAAATGTGTTGTATTATGCACTTTTTAAAAAAAAAATGTATTCTGTCTTAGTATGATGAATCTATTTTCATATCATGTTAATGATAATAACAATGATAATACTAACAATGATGACTGTTCAACAGCAACCACAACAATAACCACCATCCCCATCACCACCATCACAACAAGAACAACAATGATAAAAATAATGATGATGATGATGATGATGATGATGATGATGATGATGATGATGATGATGATGATGATGATGATGACGATAATGATAATAATAACAATGAATAAAGATGATGATGATGATGATGATGATGATGATGATGATCGATCGATGTTATGATGATTCGTCGTCGTCGTCGTCGTCGTCGTCGTAGTAGTAGTAGTAGTAGTAGTAGTAGCAGCATTACAAGAGGTCAATGCCAACAGCCTTACGGCATTTCAGAGACTTCGCTGCTTCTAAGACTTCCTCAGGAAATATCACTCTATTGAGACCACCAGGGACAGGGGACTAAGTCTGCAACAATTAGCCAGTAACAATGCTCACACCTTCGGTAAGCACAACGTATCCCAACGATGAACATATCACTTCCCGAATAGTCCGTATCCAGCCAGTTATAACATAGCCAGATCCCGACGATGAGATTATAATAATGTACTCTTGTGTCAGGAACAGAAACAGGTCTGACGTCAATGACACAGGTTCACGTCATTGACTTTTCAGATCTTGGTGTGACTATGACCTCGTCATGATGAACTTGACAAGTACAGCTCGAAGTACGAAAAACAGGAGCGAAATTCAACCGTCAGAGTTTCAGTCTGGACACAACCCGAAAGAATCTGGTGTTCTTGAACATTTCCAGTCAGCCTTGAGAGAAAAAAAAAAAACAAACAAACAACAACAACACACACACAAAAAAAACGAAACAAAAACAAAAGAAAAGCAACCGTTCAACTACTACTGCTCGAAGATTCTGAAGTTCTCCCAAACAATTTTGGTCAAGTAGCGACTGAAACAACAGCAGATGTTCCAAGAATAAGATTACTTTGAAAGCGAGGTGACTGCAAGAGGAAATTGAAACAGATTCGCCGGTTAAGACAGACATACAAATAACAAGTCAAAACACGACGCGTTTCGACCGCTTAGGTCTTCTTCCGGCAAGATCACAATTTTCGAGACAAGAAAAGGTTTTCGTTGTACCTGAATGTTGTTTCGCTTGCCTGAAGAAGGTTTTCAGGGTTATGAAAACGTGTTCCTTGTCCTGATCGTTGTTTATGAAGCCTGAAGAAGACCTAAGAGGTCGAAACGCGTCGCGTTTTGTTTTGTGATGTTTTGTCCATGTTAACCGGCGCATTCACTTTAAATTTCTTTTCAAAGTTGTTCTAAGAATAAACCGATGGAAAACGAAGCTACGGTTCACGAAGAATGTCATGTAGATGTGTGACAGTAGGAGAAGCTTAAACTCGGCTCAAGAAGAGTGAGGAAAGGAAGGAAAACAGCGGTATAAAGAAACACAATGGTCAAGAAATAAAGAATGCAAAGAGAAACTGGATTGAAAAAAAAAAAAAAACACTGTGTGATGGAGTTAAGAAAGACCTAGACCACTGCGACACACAGGTAACTTTTAACATTGTTCGCGACTTGAACAAATAGAAGTAAATCTAAAAGAAAAACTTCTTGCTATTCCACCTGACAAAATGGACAGTTTCAGTTTCAGTTTCATCAAGGAGGCGTCACTGCGTGCGGACCAGTCCATATACGCCACACCACATCCGCTAAGTTTTGAGACCACACTGCGCATAAAATTCTAAGCTGATGGATTAATGAATTAACAATTAAGCTGAGAGAATGAAGAAGAGGGTCTCGTGGCTACGACTTAGCAGACGTCTGACCTACTGCATGAGTCCAATGCTCTGGTCAGGCCTTGAGTGCCTACCTAACATTTAAAACAAAAACAAAAACAAAACCAAAAAAAAGACAAAAGGGACAAACACATCACAATACAAAACACACGACGCGTTTCGACCTCTTTGGTCTCCATCACGACAACGTCCATTCTGCGCTCAGTTTGAGATGAAAGGTGATTGTTCGTTCTTCGTGCTCATTGTCCTGAATGTTGTTGTCTCGCCTGAAGAAGACCAAAGAGGTCTCGAAACGCGCCGTGTTTTGTTTCGCAATTTGTTTGCTCCTTTTGCTCAGCGGAATGATAATATTTTTTTTCTTTTAAATTTGTTTCTTCAGTTTCTGCTTGCAGACACCTCACTTTGAAACCGAAGAGATAAAAAAAAAAAGTCCAGTCAGCAGTATTCAAGACAAAGAGGTCAACTGTCTCACAGAGA